>JACEIK010004949.1:3623-16141 GCA_018107945.1 Datura stramonium
CCTAAGAATCACATGAGAATGTACACATAACAATAGATAAACAAGTCGAAATGAAGCATTTGAGTATCACTTGGGCATGAAATTCTGCCCAAGATCACTCCACTGTTTCCTGAGTCTACTATTCGGACGGCCAAACTGGCTAACTGATGCAATTCTTGGGCCAATTCCCGCTGTTCGGGCTTCAAGTATGCCAAACTTCCCATGGATTTGCGGTTGAGGGCATCTGCCACAATGTTAGCCTTCCCTGGGTGATGTAAAGTGTTCACATCGTAATGCTTAAACAGTTCTAACCAGCGACGCTGCCGCAGATTCAATTCTTTCTGCGTAAAAATATGCCGGAGGCTCTTATGATCGGTAAAAATATCTATGTGGATTCCATACAAATATTGCCTCCATATTTTCAAGGCATGAATTACTGCAGCCAATTCCAGGTCATGGGTGGGGTAGTTCCTTTCATGTTTCCTCAACTGTCTCGAAGCATAAGCAATTACCTTACCATGCTGCATCAAAACACACCCGAAACTGAAGCATCACAGTACACTGCATAACCCTCTGATCCTTCTGGCAAAGCTAATACTGGTGCTGATGTCAACCTATTTTCCAACTCCTTAAAACTCTATTCACAAGCTTCAGTCCAATGAAATTTAGCGACTTTCTGAGTTATCTTGGTCAAAGGCACTGATAGGGTAGAAAACCCCTCTACAAACTTCTGTAATACCCGGCTAACCCCTGGAAACTACATACCTCAGTCGTAATTTTCGGTCTAGGCCATGTATTTACTACCTCTATCTTCTGTGAATCTACCTGAATACCAGCCTCTAACACCACATGGCCTAAAAAGGCCACTGAATTCATCCAAAACTCACATTTAGAAAATTTCATGTACAAATGACGGTCCCTAAGAATCTGGAACACTGTTTGTAGATGATCTCGGTGATATGCTTTTGAGAGAGAATACACCAGAATATCATCAACAAACACTATCAGAAACAAGTCCAGATACAGCCTGAAGATACTATTCATCAAATCCATGATCACTGCTGGAGCATTCGTCCGAAGGACATGACTAGGAATTCAAAATGGCCATACCTGGTCTTGAAAGATGTTTTTGGAATGTCCCTTTCTCGAACCCGAACCTGATGTTACCCAGATCTCAAGTCAATTTTGAGAAATACTTCGCCCCTGTAACTGATCAAACAAGTCATCTATTCTGGGAAGTGGGTATTTGTTCTTGATGATGACTTTATTTAGCTGCCGGTAGTCTATACACATGCACAGGGATCCATCCTTCTTTCTTACAAACAGAACTGGCGCACCCTACGGTGAAGTACTCGACCTGATGAAGCCTTTATCTAACAGGTCTTTCAACTTTTCCTTTAATTCTCTGAGCTCGGCAGGAGCCATTCGGTACGAAGGGATGGATATAGGCTAAGTACCTGGTAATAAATCAATTGCAAAATCGATCTCCCATTCTGGGGGAATACCAGGAAGTTCATCTGGGAATACGTTTAGAAATTAGTTGACTACTGAAATGGACTGGAGAGTTGGGAACTCGGCTTGAACATCCTAAACTATGACAATATGATAGATGCAACCCTTTGCTATTAACTTCCTCACCCGAAGATAGGAAATAGACCTACCCTTTGGCGTGGCTGCATTACCTTTTCACTCCCGTACTACCTCCCCTGGAAAGTGGAATCGGACAGTTTTGGTCCAACATTCTACATTGGCATAACATGGTGCTAGCCAATCTATACCCATAATTGCATAAAAGTCAATCATTCCTAATTCTACCAAATCTGCTAAAGTCTGGCGACCAACAACCTCTACTGTGCACCCTCGGTAGACTCTTTGGAACCACCGACGGGTGTGGACACCGAAAAAGGATGTTGAAGCAATTCTGGCGTAATACCAAACTTAAGGGCCACTAATGGTGTAACATAAGAAAAAGTGGAGCCTCGGTCTATCAAGACATACATAGAATGAGAGCATACAGCATACTTGTCACCACATTCGGCGATGACTCTGACTCTTGTCGTCCCAGTAAAGCATAAGTGCGATCTGGACCGGTGCCTGAGCTAGATGCCCCTGATCTGCCTCGGCCTCTGCTGGATGGAGCTGAGGGCCTACGCCCTGTTGGAGATGCTGGGGCACGTGACCCTACTAAAGATCTATCCTATCGGTCCCGATCACTCTAACCCCTGGCTGGGAAGTTTCTCATCAGGTGACCCTCCTGCCCGCAGATATAACACGCAGAAAAACCATACCTACATGCCCCAGGATGATGGCGACTGCAAATAGGGCAAAGTGGCACGGTAAATCTACTCTGCTCTGACCCCATCTGCTGCTGCGAGCCTGATGGTCGTGAACTCTCACCGAGTCCTAGCTTCCCTCGATGGCCTGATCTACCACCCTACTGCTGCTTTGGAGGTGGGGGTCTGGGTGATCTGCCTGATAGTCGTGGCCTGGGTCTGCCTTGGAACTCCGCTTGAAGGTCACTAGGTCTAACCCTGCTCCTGATTTGCCATATCTATTTCCCGTTGCCGCTATCTGATCCCCTCAATATTTTGAGCAAATGCCTGAACACGGGCAATATCCATATCCTCTTGCAGAGTAGTTTTAATACTAGTCTCTACATATTTTGGATTCAACCCCTTAATAAACTGGTGCACCCTGGCTGGCATGATATCTACAAAATCCGGTGTATATCGGGACAGGGAATCAAACCTCATAGAATACTCCCGAACACTCATCGAGCCCTGCTCTATATGCAAAAACTGATCTACCCGGGCCTGTCGGATCTCCCCCGGTAAAAAATGGTCCAAGAAGGCCTCTGAAATGCTGGACCAAGTCGGAGGGGGAACATCTCTACCTCGGGACCTTTCCCAACTCTCATACCATAATATTTCTATGTTCCCTAGTAGAAATACCGCTAACTTAACTGATTCTGTAGGTGCATCATGCATTACTCTAAAGATCCGCTACAACTGGTCTAAAAAGTCCTAAGGGTCCTCGTCCCAGTCTGTCCCTGTAAACTGCGGGGGACTCAAAGCAAGGAACTCTCGAACCCTCGAACTACCTGGTTCTCCCGAAGACTCCGCAACTACGGGTGCAACTGGTTGATGCTGTGTAGCCATCATTTGAGATATCATAAAAACAGCACTCCTGACCTCCTAATTTGATGGCATCGGTATAGAGACTGCTGGAGGCAGTGCCGACACATCTGGGACTCTGGATGGCTCCTGGCGTGGCGGAGAGTGCGGGGGAGACTGAGATATAGTCTCCCTGTCACCCTCAGATTGGGCTGAATCTGACTGAGGCACCCTGCTAGTGGCTTCTCCTGCCGCAACATCTAATTTCCCGCAAGCCGTGGTCCGTCGCGCGTCCGTCATTTCTATGTAGAAAAGCAGATTATGGTAAGCTTAGGGACTCATCCCTATAGAACACAACTCTATAGCACGACTGGAAAGAAGGAAGAGTAACCTTCCTAACATGCCTCGCAGCCACCTGTCTATAGTATGTGGTGCACAACACATCCATATGCAAGACTCTACTTAGCACGACTTGCAGAATCTCTGGGATATGACCTACTCTGATACCAAATTTGTCACACCCCACCTTGGGATGCATGACCGGTACCTGGTTCCCTAGTAGGGTCTGAACTGGCCTGACCGAACTTACACACCTCTGGTGCATTAATAACACTAAATTCAAATTAAGAAAATAACGGGCTATATCCCGGCTATAAACACAACCCCCGACCGGACGAGGCCTTATAGCCACCTGTAAAAGAAAATAGCTACCCAGAAACGGATAATAATAGGAAAACCTATGCGGGCCAACAAGACCACCATTATGTCTAGTTATGACTGTAAAGTAAATCCAGCATAAACTAATCTATGGCCGACAAGGCCGCTAGCTAACAGCTAAACAGGGCCCCACACGGCCAATACACAAGATAAAACACATATGGTCCCCACACGACCAACAATAACTAACCACAGGGAATTAGAAACAATCTACTAGCCTCTAGGAGTGATATATTAGTCGATACAGGGCCTCGATCTACCCGTAAACTGTACATACAAAAAGAGAGTCAACCTTCTAACTACGAGCTCCGGAGGAAGGGAGCCAACTACACCACTAATCTGGATGAAAATTAGGAAGGTCCTGGTACGCTTCTATCCGCACCTGAGGCAAGTAATGTAGCGTCCCAAGAAGGGCATCAGTACAATATGTACTAAATATGTAAGACAGTAACTATAAATAATTGAATGAACTGAAATGAAACTGAAAGTAACTGAAAACAAGGGATAGGCATACCACCTGATTAGTTGTACTTTTTACTGCCTAATCTATTAGTAACTAATGCAAATAAGAACCTTACCTATCCCCCATAAGCCGGAAGGTACAACCAGCACAGAATAACCCATCTGGGGCCCCCATAAGCCCTGGTGAGTACACTTCAGTCTATATACCCCTAACAAGGTCATACTGAGTCATCTAACAACTATAGTGTGCTACCAATCCCCTGGGTCTGCAACTGAGCCCGCTCGGCCCCTGAACTATAGATGAGTCTGAGTCCGGTGGACTCCTGATATATGATATCTGCATCCCGGGCACCAGGCTTGACAGGGGGTGTAATGTAGTGTCGATCAACATAAAATAGTACAACCAAAGAATGGACTTTATGAGGACCTTGGACCCTATCTTCGTCCCTTGAGGACGGCATGCCGCTCCTTGGAGCGATGTCATCTCGCCCCTAGCGGGCGTCGACACAGCTAGTAACCCTGGAGTTGGTCAGGGAAGGCTATACAGGTGTAATCAATCCCCAAACTAAACATGGAATACTGATCTCAGTTAATAACAACAACTATCTATAATAGATATGCTTCTGATCTTCTTGCTGGGATTCAGACTGAGTTATAATACTAAAAGAACTAACTTGCCGAAGACATTTGCCTTAACATACCTGGATCACCGATTTCAGATTAGCTGGCGAGTTTCAATCCGCATGCAATAGCTGTTTCTAAATGTAATCGTATTATTGGGAGAATGAGACTAGTTCAGTACTATATTCATAAAAAATGATAACTTTTTATATAAATATTAACTATACTTCAACTTAAAGGAACACGATAAAAAATGTATAATTTCTGGAGAGTTCAAAAGGGAGAAATACTAACTTGAAGCCTGTGATCGTACAGAAATTAGTTTGGAGTCATTCTAACAACTTTGACTCGGCGGGGTTACGATTTGCCGGGAAAATTTCACGAAACTAACTCCTTAGTAATGCTTTCCGCAGGCTTAAACTTTAATACCCGAAGTTAATTTGAATTCGGGCAGCGTTTCGTAGCATAAACAAATAAAAATATGTTGATTTATTCGTATATCCTCTTCTTTGTTTGAAAATGAAACTTGGAAAATGATTCAACAACTAAAGGGACCTTATATATATACTTGGGTGGTAGACAAGGGGTGGGCATGGACCCCAATGCGCCAATTCTGGGCCGTGTCACGGAGCCCAACGCGCCTAGGAGGGGTCCGTGACACATTGCCCCTTTGGGCAGCTGGTCCGGCTCTCTCCCTTGCAAGCTTAACTCCGCGCTCGTTTGACCTTTTTTCGGGCCCTTTCTCGTACATGTTGTACTCTAAAACCCTTGAATAACGTACAAATAGGCCGACTAAACATTTAAAATTTATGGGGTGTAACAATAATCTATCTTTTTTATTTCATGTTGTGGATTTGAAGAAGGCAATAATCTATCTTTTTCATATTGTGAGTAAAGAAGACAATAATATATCATTTTTGTTTCATGTTGTGAATTTAAAGAATATGATAATCTATTTTTTTGTTTCATATTTTGAATTTAGAAGATAATTGTCATGACCCAAATTGGATGGGCCGTGCGGGCACTTACATCGACTCTACTCTATATNATCGACTCTACTCTATATGAGAACCCTTACAAAACATTACAATTAATATACAAAAAAGAAATTTTCATTACTTCTCATTAATCAATGAGAATCTCAAAAACAAAAACACGAGATTCCCCCAAAAACATGACTCTCCCAAGATCTAGTCTAGACAGGTATAAGAGCTTTAATTGAATACTTGTCAAGTCAAAAATCCCAATTTTGTTTGAGAAGAAGAACACGGAAGCTGGTGCTGAGTACTCCATGCCAATCAAAGAACTTTAATCTGCCACAACCTACACCAAAAAGGTGCAGCAAGGTAGTATCATTACACCGCACGTACTGATAGGCATCATTATTCAACTAAGGTTAGTTAACACAACAACATAATAATCAATATGCAATCAACATCATTAAATTTAACGATTACTTCACTCAGAAAAAATCACACTAGGTATAACTACTACATTATTGTTCTTAAGCCTCACCAAAGTTTATGCAATTACTTTAAAAACCTATTCATTATTAAATCCTTCAATTTGTCTCCCTCCGTTTCCACTGTAGCGCAGGCTCCGACTGCTACAGCGGTACCGCTGCCGCAGTGATGTGTCTGCTGCAATGCTATTCTGTTTAGTCAGTAGGCAATTTTCCTAGTCCAATTCTGTTCTATTTTGCCATACAATTTTGTAACACATTTACCTCCTTTACCACTTCCCTGTGATCAACTAAGTCTGGCCATTATTATTTTTTACTTACTTAATTAGGCATAGGATTTCGACTCTTCCTAGTGAGGTACATAAGATAAGTAAATCTACTCATTATTCCATATAACTCGCTATCTTTGTTTAAAACCATCATACCATCTTTTGTACTCCACCAAACTATTTAAAAATATATATAATTCACAAACACATATTAAGGGATTCAAGAACATACAAGAAATCATCAATATCTGCCATGAGAATCAACTTTTCAAATATTAAGGTACATGCTTATACCTGTCTTCATACCAGAAAAATGCAAAGAGGTATCATACCTGGACTGTATAGCCGTATGCGGTACTACCAACATGTTTCTCACCTCAAACCCAAATCAAGTTGATATATTATGTATCACACTTGTATACTTGTACCTTTTTGTGTCTGCAGTTGTATGTATATCAAACCATACCCACACAATCTCTATCTCAAAATTATACCATCGGTGATATGTCGGGTACACGCCTCCGTCATATCACTGTACACACATTCCAAATGGTCTTATGCTTGCCCTTCTAGTCATGACCTGCAGGGGCTCTAGAAATCCATGTACTATACACCCAGTCCTATGAAAGATTCATCATACCTGTCTGTGTACTCCACTAGTACACCCAACCGCATGGTCTTTTAGCCATACTTGTCTATGTACTCACTTATACTGCTCGCCCAGATGCTCACCTTGGGCATGAGCCCCTCGCGCATCCAATCTTTATTCAAAATCCCATCATATTAACCCGTTTCATTTAAGTTACTTACCTTTGGCCCTAGGCCTCTCATTTACCATCATACCAATGACTTACCTTTCGTGTTATCCAACATCTCAGTCACTCACTCATTCGATACCGACTCACCCCGTAACCTCGGAACACACATTGTAACACACAAGTAATAAATCATCGCACGACAAGAATTAACATATTCACATTAACAAATACGATCACATTCATGATTTTAATTCCAAGCTCGTATCCCAACAATAGTAATAAAAGTTATTTTAGCACATTACAAGAATTACAACTTGACCCGCTCGCTGGTTTAGGCTCCATTGCAGCGGTCTCCCAGCAGCGGTATAATACCCGTTGCAGCGGTATTGCTGATAGTACTACGACCAATCTTCATCTCGGTTCCTTCCATGTTTTGTTTCTTCCCTAACTAGGATCTCGTTCTCTACCATACACACTATAGTGAAAGCAACATCATCTCAAGTGTGTTTCAACAATTACTTTCCACAGTACAGCCATAAACATGAACAATATTCATCAATCCAACAATAAAATCTTAACCACAACACATACAGGTCATTACACAACGTATAACTATCCTAATTCACTGTTTCAACTCATGCTCTGTCTTCGTTATAGTTTATTAACCAATCCATTATTTGCATCTTCTAAACGTGGTCTACATGATTACTTGTCCAAGATTTCAATTAAAAAGGGGTGATTCCATAATTTATGCACTGGAAGTATTTCTAACAACAACACCCGTAAGTTAATCTACTCACTATTGGTTTGGTTCAACATACCCCCTTAAACATGGACTAAATGTTTCTTTGTAATCTATCCCTTAGGGGTTTTCTCATTATGGGATATCATTACCCCCTTTTTTAATCCACTCGGTCCTAGAATCTCACCAGTTTTGATTAAAAAACAATAACGAAATTAAGTTACAATCCTATTTATCGAAAACATATCAATCATACACTCATATATGTTTAGCTAATCAAAGTCTAATGCAAGAGAGAGTAAGCCATAGCCTACCTGGGCGCCAAGCTATTATTCAGACGTTCTCAACTGCGGGGCTGCATCATTTTTTTGATTTTCTTATTGTCATGCCCCATTTTTCTCGCGAAAAGCGTGATTCAACATGTGACAACTTTTTTGAGATTAATTAAATCGAAGAGTCGCCACCTAATGAATTAAGGTGCGTTATGGCACCATTCTACGCTAAAAGTTTATTTAACTAGCCTAGGTTACTAGAGTCGGGTAAGGGTTCAAGTCACCTCAAAAGAAAAGTGTTAGACACCTTTCGAGGTCCACAAATGTGGGTCCCTTCTGTATTCATTAATATGTGAAGATTAACTAGTGAGCAAAAAGTGGTTGATTTTACCTTAATTTATTTAAAACGAAATAAATAAACTAAATGATTAAAAGAAAAATATTCATAACCTTAGCTACATAATAACGAAATTCAGACAAGCGAGTTTGAAAGTAGTCGGAGCCAGTATATATGAAGGGATATGATTATTTTAAGAATTTATACGACAAACAAATAAATAAAATAAACAGAAAGAATACGGACAAACAAATAAAAATTTTAAGGATTGGACCGAGCCTCATAAAGACGCCTACATATCTCGAAAGGGAATCAGGTCAAGCATAGTTCTGCCGCAAAATGAGGGGAGTATTATTTTAACCTAATGAGATCACCTCGTGCAACTAAAATAATATTTTGCAACTCATTTAGGTTGCTCATGTTATTCAGCGGGCACAGACTATCTTTTCCCACTATCCACCTAATTAATTTAGTTATTAACCCTAAATCATTCTAAATAAAGGAAAATACTAACGCCCTAGCATGTGCCTACCCGTCCCAATCTTAATGTCCAAGAGGCAATGGACTACTAATTTGGATTTTTGGATTTAAAGTTCTTAGGGCTTTTAAGGGTGATTAAACCTCAAACAAAAAATTAAAAGAAATTAACATATAAAGGTTTCAAATAAGCCTCTATTAAAATAAACCCTGAAAGAAAACATGATTTCTAGGAATATGGGGACAAATTCTGTAGGCATAATTTCTAATGCAAAAATTAAAAACAGATTTAAATAGGCAAAACCTAACGTAACAATTAGACAGGATGTATGATTTAAACAAGTCAGTATTTTATCCTATAAGCATGATTTCTAGATTATTTATTTTAAAAAAATATTCAATAAAGTAGTCCCTACAAACATGTTTTCCATTATCATCAAATTTATGCCTGCTTTTTTAGTTTCCAAATAAAAATCAAACACATTTATAAGAGCAAACCTATGTGGTTAGTATTATAGAATTACATTTGTAAACTAGATAGCTAAATCCTATGGACACGATATCTATTAGACATGACAAATTCCAAGTTCATTCGCTTTGCATAATTTTACCAAAATAAAATATATCAATGCATTTTCTAAGTGATTTTCAAGTCAAAACATATTACATACGTACATGACTTTCTAAAGTTGGGTAGTAAAATGAGTTTGTATGCACACATTATCAAATTTCTATGGTTAATATTTAAACAAAACTGACTAAGTCTGTATTAGTCCTATAAGCATGATATCTAAATGTTACATATGTTGTTGCATCAATTGAGTTCCTATGAGCATGATCTCTATAGAAGTATCTATGTCCGTGTTAATCCTATAGGCATGCTTTCTATGTGAGATTTTTAATTAGCAAACCAGAAAGCATGATGAAAGCACATACAAAGTCCACCCCTCATAAACCCCTTTCCACTATTATTAGCATTATTATAATTATTACAAGATGGTAAAAATAAATAAATACAACACATGAAAGAAAAATAATATGAAACTAATTTTCATAGCCCTCTTTTATCGCGGTGACTCTTCGTTCCGAATCAAGAAGAATCTGTTAAACTAGTAATACAACAAAATATATGCGTACACATATATTCTGGACTCAAAGAATCATATCTTATTTAAAATCTTAAAAGTAATTAGTCAAGCATACGAATAGATTAGATGACAAATTTCAGATATATATTGCTATGCAAGGAATTTGAAACACATAAAGGACACACCAAGATGTTAAAAGGATTCATACTCACCATAACATAAGGAAAGTAGTGAATGCAAAGCGACTGACCAGTTAATTATTATTTCGGTAAAATAATATAACAAATCGCAGTTTCAAGAAGCGCATTTTCAATGATTGATGCCCGAACCTCAACACATCAAGATCACAAGAATCTCGTGGATTCCGAGTAGTGCTTGTGTTGAGGAAGGGTAGAGTAAATAAAGAGCTCTAAGAGCAGAGAGAAGAAGAGACTCTTAAGAACCAAGTAAATTTTTAAGTTGTATTGTTGGAAGACTATCAGTGTTTGAATCATTAAAGAAGAAGAAGAGGGATGCTTATATAGTTAATTAGTAAGAAGGTTTAAAGGATAAGGAAATAGTAAAAATCTATTAAAAGAAAATTTTCCTTATTTAACAGATACGAAATCAACTAAGAGTCCAGCAAATCAGAGTTAACCAAAAATAAATAAATACTAAAGTTGCCCTTAGTTTAAGGAAAGTAATCAAATACATGGTAGAGACCAGTAAGGATTTTAACATAAATAGCATGTTATCAGGCTATCTTTCACTGCACAAGGTAAGAATCTCAGCTGACCATGTTTAGCATGAAAATTGTCCTAATTCAAAATAAGACGGAACATACCATAAATAATATATAAAGTTGTCATGAATCAGATCCAAGAAGAAAAGAAAATAATCTTTAGCTAGGATTACCATAACTAGAATACAACTTTTCTAAAATGGTCTAATAACAAAGCTATTCCATAATTGAAAAGATGTATAAATCATGAAAGACTTTTATTAAAATAGATTAAGCACGATCAATCAAAATTTACCAAATATAGACAAGACTTCCATTAACTGTAAATGGTGTAAAATCAATCAAGATATCACCAAAATGAAAAAGTATTATGGTTGTCATGAATCGAACACAGAAAGGAAAAAAGATATGCTAGGAGGTTGTCCATAATAAGATTTGAAAAAAGGAAGGGAACAAATCATACAAGATGTTCAAAGGGCACCAAAATACCTAAAATTTATCATATATTATAAGATTAGAAATTTGTCAATGATTATGTAAGAGATGAAATTCTTAAATCACTATAGCTGACACACAAAGGAGGTATCACAATCGAATAAAATTACATCGTCCAAAGGCTATTGAAATTTATAGAATAGATGAGTGCCTAAAGTTGTCATATTATTCTATGAACAATTCATATAAAGTAAAGCTACAAGTAGAAATTTATTGTGAAGAGTACTACCATTTTGAGAGAAAGAGAAAATTAGATCATGGTCAAATGGAATGACCGAACCAAAGCAATAACGGATCTCATAATCACGAAATACATCACAAAGGGAATATTTAGGCATGCAAAGCATAAGTATATGAATTATTGTGATAGTAAATCTCACAAGATTAGGGTTCATAAAAAATGGGTATTTTTGCATATGTCGACATGTAAATAGAAGATTAAGAATCTACATATTTAATCTGAAGTCAATATTCATATGTTACTGGATTAAAATTAATTAATGTGAGATAGAAAGCAAGAATAAAAATAGGTGAGGCCTTCGCGGTAGCCTGAATCGTCCGGAGTTTAGAGATGCATCTTCACTGATTTTGCCAGAGTTGGAAGACCGACGTTGCTGTTTCTTTTGCTGGTCGGCGCTGTTTGGTGGTGGGATCGACAGTGACGTGAGGCGGTGGTTTGTGGTGGCTTTTGTTCATCCATGGCGGCCAGACTTTGGCTGGACTAGTGGTGGTGCCGGTTTGGCAGGAGGGAGGAGAGAAAGAAAGGGGCGAGGGGTTAGAGAGTCGAGGGTGGAGGGGAGAGCAGGGTTTGTTTGCTGTTTCGTGGTGGTCGGAGTGGAGCAATTTTGCGTCTGCTCGGCTGTGCCTCGTCGAGGCAGTGATGCGGCGACGGTTTCAAGTCGAAAGCAATGGGAGAAGAGGGTGAAGGGTGAACGACGGCTGAAAGGGAGGATGATGGAAAAATGGTTAGGGTTTTTGGGGCATTGGTAGGTTAAAAGGAAATAT
>JACEIK010004949.1:34683-66743 GCA_018107945.1 Datura stramonium
ATACTTTTATTTTTAGAATAGTTTTTAATTTTTATTTTTTAAATTTGTAATTTTTTAATTTTTATCTTCGCCACTTTAATTAATATAAAATAATTTAAAATACCTCGAATAGCAATAAAAATAAAAATAAAAATAAAAATAAAATCTCAAGGCATAAGTTCTGATACAAGTTATACCTCAATACATAAGTTCATATAGGTTATGTCTCAGGGCATAAGTTCACTAACATGAGCTTGTGCCTAGAGGCATAAGTTCAGTACCATGACATAAGTTGTGTAGCATCTTGGGGCATAAGATTTAGTAGCATGAACTTGTGGAGACAGAACTTCAGTAGCATGAACTTATTCCTTGGGGCATAAGTTCAACTTTAGAATATTATTCCTTAAGAAGTTCATATACTAAATTTATATCTTAGTATAACTTGTGTTTTATAGGGCTAATCTGTGCCTGATAATTTTTTTTTAATATTAAGGGTGAAGATTTTCCTTGCCAATTAGATAACACTTAACTTTTATGCCTCCGGGCAAATATTCTCTAAAGAGTTTGCTAAACGAAATTAAATCATAATTAAGGATACACTGGATAATAATATGAGTAGTTGGGGTAAAAATTAAAGACCGTTAATTTGACGGAAAAAAATTAAAGACCACCCCCAAATAAGACTAGTCCATGCAAAAACATGAAAATTTATCAATTTAGGGTGTGTTTGGTCTGGAGGAAAATATTTTTCAATTTTCTCATGTTCGGTAGGACAAAATTTTTAAAAATCATTTTCTTTAGGAAAACAAATTTCTTTAAAACGAGGGAAATGACTTCCCTAATGGAAGTAAGGAAAACAAGTTCCATAAGTGGTATTCAATAATGATTGTGTCCTCTCCATCTTCTGACATACCTCATCTTCATCGCCACTCCTATAATGCGCATTCCCACTATCCAAACACCCAAACACATATCCCAATTCCACCTTCCAAAGTATTTATCTAAATCATGTAAAAATATTTTTAAGATAATATTTTTTGATTACATATTGAACACAAGAAAAGAAATTAAAAAATCACTTATTTTTAAAAAAAAATTCATAAAAAATATTTTCCTTCGTACTGAACACACATACACCCTGTGAACCCTAAAACCCATGCATGTGAAATCTTTAGAAGGATACTATTTAAGGATTCAAGAAAAGGAATGTTTCACGTTCTTGATTTTTATCAAGTCAAGATAGAAGTCGATATCTTAATTGAATCAAGCTTTTTACCGAATTATTCCAACATTATCATTTCATGTAATAAAAATCTTTTGAAAAAATCTTTACTTATCTTCTAAAAATTTACTCAAAGAATATTTTAAAATCAAATCTAACTTTTGTAAAACTTTTGAAGATTGTGAAAAAAATAAATTTAAAGTGGAATCCGGAAGTCATTGTTATTATATCTACGAATCCTCTAATAAAATAAAAAGGAAAAAATCGAAAACAAGGACTTTTCATCTTATCATCAAATAAATAAAAGCATAATTAAATATCTTACTAAAATTAATGAGACTCTAGGAACCAAAAGTGGACCTCACTCACCGTATAACCGCTAGAGTGAGGGGGTGATCTAGTTATTTGTTTGATCTTGTGCAAAATTTTCATGGTTAATGTGAGTTTACCCATTTCAATTAAACTCGTATTAATATCATAAAATATTTTAATTAGGACTTTGAAAGCATAAGTTTTGGGATAAAGAACATCAGCAGGAACATATCCTAACCCACCCCAATTCTTTCTTCAAGTACAAAATTTTTCTCTTATTCATGTGGTTCCCTTCACTATCCAATTTCTACATTCATCAATGACATTAAAGAGGGGGAGGGGGTGAATTTAAAATTTAAGAATGAGTCGACTGACAGACACGTTGAATCGACTAACACCTGCAGACAAGTTGTTAGTAATAAATAGTAGAAAGAATAATCAAACAACAATCATAATGACATAGAAATTTTTATACTGGTTTGGATCACTAGGGTGATGTCTATTCCAATCCCCTTGGGTTGCAAGGGTTCCTTTAGAGATCTTGATTTTTGGTTATAAGGAGGGATATTTCAACCCACCGCAGCTGGCGAGTTTGAATCAGTACACTAAAACTTGATCGCTGCCTCTACTTGTATATCAGCCTACTGATCTTTCTTTTGTTCTCACTAAAAACTATTATAAGATTACAGTAATTTGGTAAGAAGAATAATAATATGGCTTGATTAAGTGATGTTGCGTGCTTCTTCCCAAGTCTTTTTTGGTCTTTTATAGAGTCTTGAAAAATCTTGAAACGCAGTAAGATCAATTCCTTTGATTTTGACGAGCTGTTTAGGGTAACCTAAGGGATTTGCCTCAATCATATGTAATGAGAATATGTTATTGAGATCTTCGATGGAGATTGATTGATTTCCTTCCTTTGATTTATGAAGTGTAACTTGCAGTGATGATTTTCTTTCATATATGCTTTGGATGATGGAAGAATCTTCTTCCTTGAATTGTGCAACTGGATACTTCCTTCTTTGACGAGAGCTCCAATTTTGATTTCCTTCCATATATTCTTTGGATGATAGAAGGATCTTCCTCCCTTGATTTGTGCATCTGGATACTTCCTTCCTTTGATGAGGACTCCAATTTTTTTTTGATATTTGTCCAGTGCCATGATTTTTGCCGAAATAGGTATTCAGATTTTGGTGTTTAGGCAGTCAATCTTTTCCATGCTCTTGCTTGATTTGTTCTAGATGTAGAATATCTGTTGATTGATATTTTCGCTGCTACCTTAGATTTGATCTGCTGCTGCTTCCAATTGATTGTCTTTGTTCCATACAATGAAAATCTTTGTTAGTGGTTATTATTAAAAAAAATTGAGGAATATTAAAGTTAACAATCTCCCCTTTTTTGACGATGACAACAGAGTGAGTTACAGAGGTGTTTACTTCCCTGAAGTGATGTGAGTCGACTCCTATTGAGGTGTGAGTTGACTCCTGTTGAGCATGACTCCCCCTTACTTGGTGATGCTCCCCCTGTCTTAAGGATCTAGAGAATTTTCTAACACAATAGAGAAATACAAAAACATATGTACTAAATCATTTTACCACATTTAGTAAACAGAGTAAAGCAATCAGTATAACAAGCATTCATCAGTATTCAACAAATTTATTGTTATAATAGTTAAAACACCAAAACACCATCCATAAAAAATAATTAAAGCAGTCATAGCAGTACGCACAATATCTCTCCCTTCATAATAAAAAAAGAGTACTGATAAAGGCAAGAAGAGGGAGAGCGGAGGCCCACAATAGGTGTAAGGAGTTTATCAACAAACATGAGTAGTTTAAGATCTGCCCCAAAAGTACTTAAATGATACACTCAGAGAAGAAATGATAATACTTTTCAATATTTTTGGAGAGGGAAGCATAAGAATTTTGGGCGGCCATGACGAGTTCATTGTTTGAGACTTCAGCTCGAGTAGCACTAGAGTTGACTTGCTTCAGTATCCGATTGAAGGACTTTACTCCCTCATGCTTCAAAAGCATGAATTGATTCTTGATCTTGGCAATCTCCTCACATGAGTTGATCATTGTAGAAACTAACTAAAATGGAGAGGTTTGAACTTTTTACAGGTTATCTACGATTGCACCTTCGCTTGCTTTGATTTCCTCAACATCTTTTAGGAGATTTTCCATAAGGATAGACTGAACAACATTAGAGGTAACTCTAGATTGAGGTTTATCAACAACTACCTTTAACTTTGGTTTGAACCCAGCCTTCTTGTGCCATTTTTCTTCAGAGAGAATGTAGCCCATACTAGCAAATGCACGATTGTGATATGCGGAAGAGACTTCTTTTGCAGGGTATTTAGACAAATCTATACCACTGGCCTTCAAAATGCGCGATATCATCATTCCGTATGGTAGACTGCTATTTTTCCCAAAATCTTGACAATTTTCCTTCATGTAGCCAAGGAATCAGTCAGCCCGTTGATTTTAATTTTCTTGAGAAGGTAGTAGACCACGAAAATATCTCTGTGATATAGCGTGCTTAGAGATCCCTTTCTGGGGAGAAGGGTAGTCGCAACCATGTAAGAAATATTTTGATTTTCAAAACAGATAGTAGAGGGACCAAAATCTGTGACAGTAGATCCTTCTTTTAGCAATGAAAGATTATGCTTCATCTAGAGAAACCTCAAAATCATCAGGCCATAATCTATTGAATAAAGGTATGTTTCTAGAAAATTTTGTGTTGAAAACTTTTTCAAACAGAACTGATTGAGAACAATCTGATTTCCCAAAACTATGATTTCAAGTTCACCACTTTCATTGGAAACCCTCATATTTGCAAAGAATAGTCTGACGGGTTCTTCAAAAACCTCATTATCATACAGCAGGAAGAGATTGTCCAATTTTTGGAAAGAGAAGTATTGACATACAGGGCAATGAGATTTTTCTAATTGTTCAAGATAGATGATTTGTCCATGAGCAAAGGGTCTGTCTTTGAGCGTAATGAACTTAGATTTATCTCCACTACCCCAGAAAAGTTGCAAATCTTCAAGATTGAACTCGATTGAGGATGAAAATCTGAGCTTTTTGATACAAGGCTTTTTGGTTTTGGAGGAGGATGATTTAGGGAATTTATCATAGGAAGAGTCAGATATCTCCACCGGAGATGAAGAGATAGAGGGACTTTTGAGATGTTTGTTGGAACAATGAGGGGTTTTAGGAGTTTTTGCCATAGGAAGAGACTAAAACTAAGGAAGAATGAAGAGAATGTAGATTGAAGTAGAATAAAAAGAGGGGAGGAAGAAGAAATGATGATCGCGGGGAGTGAAAACTGAGGGACAGATTGAAATCATGGGTAATTAAGATGCACGAAGATTCATGTTAATTATGACAAGAAATAGTGCACCACATACCATAAATAATCACTTAAATAGTCCATGCATGCCATAAATAATCACTTAAATCACGATGCACATATAACATAATTCAGTTAAGGAAAGAAAATAAATTTTAAAACCATAGAATAAACTCAGATAAGCAATAATTAAGGAAGAGAAATAACACCTAAGCAATTTTTTAAGAAGCAGAATCTTAATCCTAGAAGAGGTTTAGTAAAAATATCTGCTAATTGATTTTCAGAATCTATAAATTTCAACGACAAATCACCATTTTCAACATGATCTCTGATAAAAATGATGTTTGATATCTATATGTTTGGCTCTAAAATGATGCACAGTGTATTTTGAAAAACTTCTAGCACTAGTATTATTACATAAAATAGGCAGACTTTCGTAATTTGAATCATAATTGAGTACCACAGCTCCAAGTGCTAGGTATACCGCCTCTATGGTTGACAAAGCCACAAAATTTTGTTTCTTGCTATGCTAGGAGATAAGAGCTTCATAAAGAATCTGGCAAGTCCCACTGGTGCTTTTTTGATAACTTTTGTCACCTGCAAAATATATATTTGAATATCCAACTAAGTCAAAATGATCAGAGTGGGATATCATAAGACAAATTTATTGAATAATTCACTTGACAACAATTAGATGAGACTCCTTGGGAGTTGACTAGAAGTGAGCACATTTGCATACGCTGAACATAATGTCTGGTTGATTGGATGTAAGGTACAACAAGGATCCAATCATACTACGATATAGTTTTTCGTCTACATCTTTTTCTGAGATGTTATTTTCAAGACAGGTTGAGTGACTTATAGGAGTACTACCTGCTTTTTCCTTCTCAAGCCTAAACTTTTTTATCAACTGTTTTGTTATTTTGTTTGGTTTATGAAGATACCTTAAGTTGATTGTTGAATCTGTACACCTAGGAAGAATATTAGTTCTCCCATCATGCTCATTTTAAATTCTCCTTTCATTAAATCTGAAAACTTCTTGCAAAGTAGAGGACTAAAGCTACCAAAGATAATATCATCAACATATATTTGAATAATCAAAATATTGAGGAAGAACATTGAATAAATAAGGTAGTGTCAATCTTACCTCTTTGAAAATGGTTATTGATAAGAAAAGAGCTAAATCATTCATACCAAGCTTTTGGGGCTTGTTTAAGATCAAAAAGAGCTTTAGAAAGTTTGAAAACATAGTTAGGGAAAGATGAATCTTCAAAACCCGGGGGTTGTTTTACAAAAACTTCTTCCTTTATGAATCCATTTAGAAAAGCACTCTTGACGTCCATTTGAAAAAGTTTAAAACGTTTAAAGGAAGCATATGCAAGTAAAATTTGAATAGATTCTAGTCGTTTTACAGGAGTAAAAGTTTCATCGTAATCAATACCTTCTTGCTGTGAGTAACCTTGAGCAACTAACCTACGTTGTTTCTGATGACTTTACCTTCCTTATTTAGCTTGTTCCTGAAGATACATTTTGTCCTGATTACTAAGACATTTTTCGCTCTTTGAACTAATGACTATACCTGACATCTTTCAAATTGATCCATTTCTTCTTTCATGGACTGTATCCAGGATTCATCACTTAGAGCTTCATCAATGCGTTTTGGCTCAAATTGGGAGAAAAGCACCAGGGATGATTAGTGTTTAAGTGACGATCTGGTCTGCATTTTTTCCTTTGGATATCCAATGATAAATTCATTTGGGAAACTTGCTTCACTCCTTCATTCTCAAGGAATGTTGGAGATGTTAGTCGACTGGAGCTCCGTTTCTTTAGGTTTAGTGGATGAAAATGAGACACTTTGACTAGTGGCTATTTTAGAATTTTGAGTTTCAGAAATAATGGGACTAGAATCTTCACCTTGAATCATGCTCAATAATATTAGGAGATGGATTAGAATCATTAAACACCACATGAATAGGTTCTTCAACAGATAAGGATCTTTTATTACAAACTCTACAGATCTGCTTGAAGGAGAGTAACCAAGAAATATGCCTTCATCACTTTGAGGATCGAATTTTCCATGATTATTCTTACCATTGATGTGAATTAAACATTTACATCCAAAGGGGATAAAAGTAGTTGATGTTAGGTTTCTTACCTTTCTATAATTCATATGGAGTCTTCTTCAGTATAGGTCTGATCAAACATCTGTTAAGAATGTGGAATGCAATACTTACATCTTTCACCTGAAAGTGATCAGGTAGACTTTGTTCAATAAGCATGGTTCTTGCAGTATCTTAAAGAGAACGATTTTTTTCTTTTTACTACACCATTCTATTGAGGAGACTGAGGTGCTAAGAAGTTTAGAGTATATCCCTGTTTGTTGCAGAATTCTTTAAAGAGCTTATTTTCGAATTCTCTATCATGATCACTGTGAATAATAGAAATGACGTACCCTTTCTTTCGTTGAACTTTTTTTACAAAAAATCTCGAAATTTGAAAAGGCTTTGTCTATGTGAGCTAAAAACATAACCCAGGTAAATTGTGTGAAATCATCAACAATAACAAAAGCATATCTTTTACCACCAATGTTAGCAGTTCTAGTGGGTCCAAAAAGATGCATGTGCTACAGTTGAAGGGGTTTTGAGGTGCTAACAATATCTTTATTTTTGAAAGATAAACGAGTTTATTTACCTAATTGACATGCATAAAAAAGATGAGTTTTTGAAAAATTTAGTTTAGGTAGACCAATGACTAAATCCAATTTTGAAAGCTTTTCAATGATGTGCATGCTAGCATGACCTAATTTTCTATGCCAAATGCAAGGATCGTTAGAAATAATAGAAAGACAAGTAAGAGTGGGTAAATTCACGTTATTGAGAATATAAATATTTTTAATCCTGTCACCAATAAGAGTGATGTTCTTCTTAGGGTTGGTGATGGTGCATGTTACAGCATTGAGTAGCACATTAAACCCAGCGTCACATAGTTGGCTGATGTTTAAATGATTATTTTTCTGCCCATCTACAAGATACACCTCTATCAGATCACATGATGGATTGATAGTGATGGAGCTGACTCCAACTACTTCTCCTTTTGCATTGTCTCCTAATTTGACATGCCCTCCATCGATTTTCTTTATTGAGGAGAAATTTTCTTTCTTCCCCATCATGTCCCTAGAACATCTACTATTAATTACCCACATACCTTTTTTTGTAAGATCTCTTAGATTTTTCCTATAAAATAGATAATTTAATTTCTTTTAGGTACCAAGCTTTCTTGGGTCCTTCAGAGTTAGTTTGAGCCACTTTTAGAACTTGATCTTCTCTTCTCCACATCCATTTTTCAGAATTTAATTTATTGAACCTACAATTGAAGGATTTGTGGCCAATATTTTCACATGAGAAACATGTGGGTTTTACAAAATATTTTGCAGAAAAATAACTATTAGAGTAAGATTGATGAGAGAGAGAGTTTCTTTTTGAGAAATGATGTGAGCCGACTGTGCTATGACTGGGATATTTCTTAATGCTATTTAGTTTCATTCGAATGTCTCCAGATATTCTTCAAGTAAGTCTACTTCAATTTGACTTTCTTCAAGAAGAATTTGCTAGTCTTTTTTCTCTTTATCAAGCTTATTATATTCATAAATCAATTTTTGTAATTCATCAATAACGAGGCCAAGAGAATTTTGTAAATTTTCACAATTTTCCATAGGTTAGATCTTACTTGTCACGATCCGAACATAGGTCCGGACCGAGACGAGAAACCTAAAATCACGAATGGCTCCAAGTCGACCCATGCCATAAACATAGCGGCTAAAGAGCATAAATTAGCAAAAACTGATAAACTGAACATGAATAAGCCGAAGTCTACACAAGAAATAATCATAAATTGAGTCAACACTGACAAGCTGAGATTCTACATATTGTTTGAAAAGCCTCTAATATAACTGATGAGCTGATGGGATAGCATCCCCAACTAGCTCGGCAAAAGTCTGTAACTAAAATAATAAAATAACAAACTAAACTAATTTTCCTCAGAAGATGAGGACTCACCAACACTGGCTAAACTGGATTGATACGTAAGCAGGACTAATGGCGCGGCTAGGTCTGATCTCTCGAAGTTGTATCATAAAATGATACAACATAGAGTATGCGGTCAGTACTTTGAATGTACTGAGTATTCAAGGTAAGTAAAACGGACTAATAAAATACATAAGAGTAAAACAGTTCAAAGTATGAAATGATAATCATAACATAAACATAAGGGATCAAGGTTTTCAAAATCATTCATAAACTAGTCATAATCGTATCACAAGAGAAACCTCGTAAAACATAAGTTAATCCAAAGTATCGTAATCATGATCATGCACAAAACATAAGAAACAATGGGAGGATTTATCTTAACCGGCACTATCATGATAGAGCTTACATGATGCCCTAACTATCTCNATAGAGCTTACATGATGCCCTAACTATCTCACTCAAATGGGTAGAGCCGTCCTAGGCTTGCTAGGAAAGGGGCGTAAATGGCGTGATATCACTAATAGGGACCCCATAGGATTAACCATGAATATATACCTATGGTGGAACGTAGTTCTGAGACCTTGAAGTTTAGCTAAATGTCGGGCCTACTCGGTGCTAGACACTACTCCCAAAAACATACACTTGAGGGATCATATTATTATTGTGAAATCATACATGAAGTTCATGGATAGTTAAATCATAACATACTTGATCATACTTGAAATACATGACTAGTCATGAAATAAGGGCCCGTGATTCGGCCAAAATCATAAACTCATAAATCATGAAGAACATACATGCTTGAGAAAATCACCATACTTGAAATTCATAAATTTATGAAGAGTACTTGTAGGAAATTAGATCATAAATCATAAACCATAAATTAGGTCTTAGGAGAATCAACATCATAATAGAATCATAAACTTGACTTTTCATGAATCTTGCATAATTGGCCATAATTTTCTAAAATCTGTAGGAAATAAAGCGACCTACAGGCACAACTGAACTACCCTTCCATTCTAGGATCGGCTCACCCGAAAATCGGAACTCTACCGTACGGGTTCTACAATTCACTAAGGCATAACATGCATGCAGCCAATCCATACCAAAGATAACATCTAAATCAGACAAGTCTAACTCTACTAGATTGGCTGAGGTGTCTTTCTAGAGGACTATGACAAGGCAATTTCTGTATATCCATCGAGCTATAATTGAGTCACCGACTGGACTAGAGACTGAGAAGGATTCTAATAGGTATTTCGGGACTAGCTCCAAAACTAATGGAAACATAAGGTGTCACAAAATGAAAAGTAGCCCTTGGATCTAACAATGCATACACATCAAGATGAAATACTCGCAACATACCAGTAACTACATCTGGGGAGACCTCCTACTCCTGACGTGATGAGAGGGCATAAAACTTGTTTTGACGTTGTCCACCACCTGCACTAGTGGATGCATCCTGTTGAGAAGGATGTGATGCTGAATTAGTAGTCTGGGCATGACCTTTGCTATCGCCCTGTCTAGCCAAAGGACACTCCTTGCGCATATGCCCGAATTTCCCATACTCGAAGCAAATATATGATCTAACTAGGCACTCTTCTATGTGGTTCTTACCACATTTTCTACAGACTAGAAAGGTTTGCTCTACCGGTGTGTCCCTCTATCCTCTTGAACCTAATACCTTGCTCTTCCGATCACCCTGAGGTCTGGATGGGACACTAACTGATGACTGCGCCGGGGCCGATGACCTCTAGTGGGACTACTGATGATATCCACCACTGGACCTATGTTGGGAAAACCCAAAGCTGTCTGTCCTGGCCCTCTTGGCCTCTCTCTCCCTTTCCCTCATCTGATTTGCCTCAATCAGTTGGGTGTATATTACCAATTGGGAGAAATCAAGATCACTGTTCAAAATTGCGGTCCTACACTCCTTGACCAGAAAATTTGACACCCCATAAACAAACCTGTTCATACAGGCTCTCTAATCTGCAACCATCTCCGCAGCATACTTGGACATTCGAGTGAACTCCAAGGCATACTCTTGGATAGTCATATCATTTTGCCTCAAGTTGACGAACTCCGCCGCCTTTGCTTCCCTCAACTCCCTAGGGGAAGAATCTATCTAAGAAGGCTGCCATGAACTCCTCTTAGCTCACGAAAACTGCACCCACTACTCTACCGTCCCTCCACTGACTGTACCAAATATAAGCAAGCCCCTTCAACTGATAGGAGGCTAAGTCTGCGCTCTCTTCTCCTATCACCCCTATAATCTGGGTGATCTTCTGTATCTCTTCCAGGAACTCATGTGGGTCCTCATCCACTCTCGATCCATGAAAATCAGGGGATTCATCTTGAGGAAATCCTTAATTCAAGCTGTTGTTGCATTCCCATGCTGAGAGACATGGCCACCGCCTACTGGTTGACCTGAGCGGTCAAAGCCTGAGCCAACAATTGAAAAGAATCCCTAAACTCGGCATAGGATACCTACTCAAGCAAAAGGCCTGTTGGTGCTGGCGGGGCCTGCTGATGCTCATCCCCTTTTCCATCTACATGGCTATTCCATTCCTATTCCTTCTTCCATTCATATGGCGTAGAGGTGATTCTGAAAATGCATATAGCATGAATTAGAAAGATAGAGAGATATTTTAACGCACGACATAGATCAGGAAATAAGGAAAATTTCCTAAAACATGTTGTAGCCTCTCCCCCATAAGTGTGACACGCTTCACACCCATAGAACAGACTCTACTTAACACGATTTCCAGACACCCTAGGACACACTAAACCGTTGCTCTAATACCAAACTTTTCATGACCCGAACATAGATCTAGACCGAGACACGAAACTTAGAACCACGTATGGCTTCAAGTCGACCCATGGCATGAACATAGTGTCTAAAGAGCATAAATTAGCGAAAACTGATAAACTGAACATGAATAATTAAAAGTGTACACACATAATAATCGTAAACCGAGTCAACACTGATAACCTGAGATTCTACATATTATCTGAAAAGCCTCTAACATAACTGATGAGTTGATGAGACATCTCCAACTAGCTCGACAAAAGTTTGTAACTGAAATAGCAAAACAACAAACTAAACTTATTGTCCTTGAAAGATGACGACTCACCAACACTAGCTAAACTAGACTAATACGGAAGCAGGATTAATGGCGCAGTTGAGTCTGACCTTTCATACCTGTATCATGAAATGATACAACATAGAATATACGTTCAGTACTTTGAATATACTGAGTAAGCAAGGTAAGTAAATGGACTAATAAAATACATAAGAGTTTATAAGAGTATGACAGTTCAAAGCATGAAGTGATAATCATAACATAAATATGAGGGCTCAAGGTTTTCAAAACCATTCATAAACTAGTCATAATTGTAATAATAAGAGAAACCTGTAAAACATAACTTGAGAAAAAGTATCGTAATCATGATCATGCATAAAATATAAGGAACAATGGGAGGACTCATCCTAACTGATACCATTATGATAGAGCTTACATGATGCCCCAGCTATCTCAGTCAAGTGGCAGAGTCATTCCAGGCTTGCCAGGAAAGGGACATAACTGACGTGATATCACCAATAGGGACCCCATAGGTTTAGTCATTAATATATACCTACGGTGACTCGTAGTTCTGAGACCTCAAAGTCTACCTGAATGTCGGGTCTACTCGATGCTAGACACTACTCACAAAAATATGCACATGAGGGTTCATATAATTATCGTGAAATCATACATGAAGTTCATGACTAGTTAAATCATAATATACTTGATCATACTTGAAATACATGACTAGCCATGAAATAAGGGCCCGTGAGTCGGTCAAAATCATAAACTCATAAATCATGAAGAACATACATGCTTGAGAAAATCACCATAATATTCATAAATTCATGAAGATTACTTGTAGAAAATCATATCATAAATCATAAATCATAAATTAATGCTTAGGATAATCAACATCATAATAGAATCATAAACTTGACTTTTCATGAAACTTGCATAATTGGGCATAATTTTTTAAATTTTGAAATCGTGAATTAAATTTCAAAATAGGTATAAAATCTGTCAGTGGATCTTAAAATATGCTTTGAAATATGAAGGGAAGTGACCCATACATAAATCATAGAGAATTTCATAAAATTGGGATAAAACCCCATAGGATCATACACTTGAAATAACACTTGAATTCATGAAGTTGAGCAGAAATTTGGGCATGAGAGTGAAAGAAAACTCTCATTCATGGCCCTACATACCTGGGTAAACTGATTCTTATCTTGACTTTGAAAGCCCAAGAGATTTGGAGGATTCTAGGTTTGATCTTCAATGGAAAACCTCTAAACTTGCACGCATGGGAGTTGAATGAATTAGAATAGATTAAACTCCCTTAATACACTTCTTTCAGGGCTTAAAAAAATGTAGTTTAGGACCTAGGAGCTTAAGATTTACAGAAATACCCTTAATGAAAATTCTGTAAAATAAGTATTTCCAGTCGTCATGACTCTCACCACGAGTCGTACGATGAAGTGAAAACTCATGGTTACCTCCTGTTGTCACCACTGATCGTAAGACTAGTTCCTGAAGATCACATCGCGGACGCCTGCTACGAGTTGTTTCCTGTCATCACGGGTCGTAACATCTTTCGTTGTTACTGAACCTCAATTCTTACCTTCTCTGGATTTTTCCACAGGTTACAAACCACGACTCGTGGTTGCCTACCATGGGTCGTAACACTAGTGACAACCCATTCATACACAGAACCTCCAACCCACAACCCTTTTCACGGCTAATTATTTCCCACAATGAGCCGTACCATAATCTGTCCTTTCCAACCCTAGCATTCCTGTGCCTCACCATGACTCCTGACCACGATTCGAACCCACACACCACAACTCATGATATGACTCGTGGTCTGGGCATCAAATTTCAACATCTCTCTATGACTCCTCCCACTATCCGTTACTTCTCACTAGGACTTGTACCAAGAGTCGTTCTGAGGTAAAAATATAGATTTTTCTGCTGAACTTATTTTTATTTCTCTCATCTAGTATTAGAAACTTTTGGGGTATTACATTACCTAGCTAGATTCTCTGATGGACATGAAACAGATGTTGATAATCTCTTCTTGTTCTTCTTCTTATGTGTCTTCGTCACTCCAGGCTCCCATAGACTTTGAATTGATTGATCTCCTAAAATTTCTTTTCTTTAATTATGGACAATTGGCTTTTATATGCCCTGATTTTCCACACTGATAACATCTTTCATCATTCTTTTGAGTTTCAAAGTTTTGATATCCTACGTCAGGTCTCTGTCTTCTCTGTCTCAAGATGTGTTTGACTCCTCTTTTAATAAGAGCTAGCCCTTCACTGTTTTCTTCGTCTTCTTCATTTTCACTCTCATTTGGCGCGCATTGAAGGCTATTGGCTTCTTCTTTTCTTCCTTAGAATACCTGTTGATATGATTTTGTTCATAGGCCATCAGGTTTCTTTGAAGTTCATCATAAGTTAATTTCTCCAGATCTCCATCTTGGAGAATTGTTGCTTTTGTTTCCCAGGCTTTAGGAAGACTTCTGAGAAGTTTTCTGACTTGCATGCTGTTTATATATATCATTCCAAGTGATTTTAATTCTCTAATGATTTTACTGAATCGTGCAAACATGGATTCAACATTTTCTTCGTCAGTCATTTTGAATAGCTCATATTCATTGACTAAGGCATTTATCCTTGCTTCATTCACTTTGGTGGTCCCTTTGTAAGTTACCTCAAGTTTGTCCAACATCTCCTTTGCGATATCGTGGGTAGAGATTTTTTCGTACTCAGATCCACTAACTGTCTCGTTGTCCCAACCATTCTTTTAGTCCCAAGCCCGCTAAGGAAAGGGATGACTTAGAACAAAGTTCAATACAACAAACTTATAGCTCTGGTGTTAGTTTGAATTACCTCTTATTGTTCTTTAGTAACTTCAAAAGTTTTCAAGTCAGTTTTGGTAGTATCTGATACTTCAGGGATAGGCTTTAGTCCTTTCTTTATCACCACCCATGCTTGGAAGTCATTTGCCTGAACAAAGATCTTGAATCTTTCTTTCCAGTGAGAGTAGTGTTATCTGTTGAAGTAAGAAGGTCTTGATGATGAGTGTCCTTCTTGCAGAATTGCTCCTGGAATTTGGTACGATGTCGTCTGATCTTTTTCTTACTTTGCAGTTAAGCAATATGAGTGAGACCTGCTCTAATACTAACTGATATTAAAGAGGGGGTGAATTTAAAATTTAAGAGTAAGTCTACTGACAGACACGTTGAGTCGACTAACACCTGCATACAAGTTGTAAGTAATAAACAATAGAAAGAATATTCAAACAGCAATAATAGTGACACAGATTTTTATACTGGTTCAGATCACCGGGGTGGTGCCTAGTCCAGTCTCTTTGGGTTATAAGGGATCTTTTAGAGCTCTTGAGATTTTGGTTAAAAAGAGGGATATTTCAACCCACCTCAGCTGGTGAGTTTGAATCAGTACACTAGAACATTGTCACAGTCTCTACTTGTATATCATCCTAACTAATCTTTTTTTTGTTCTCACTAATAACTATTACAAGATTACAATAATTTGGTAAGAAGAAGAATAGTATGGCTTGATCAAGTGAAGTTGTGTGCTTCTTCCCAAGTCTTCGTTGGTCTTTTATAGGGTCTTGAAAAATCTTGAAAGGTAGCAAGATCAATTCCTTTGATCTTGACGAGCTCTTTAGGGTAACCCAAGGGATTTGTCTTAATCACATGTAATGAGAATATGTGAATGTAATGAGAATATGTGATTGAGATCTTCGATGGAGATTGGTTGATTTCCTTTCTTGATTTATAAAGAGTAACTTGCAGTGATGATTTCTTTCTATATATGTTTTGGATGATGGAAGAATCTTCTTCCTTGATTTGTGCGACTGGATATTTCCTTCCTTTGACGAGGGCTCCAACTTTGATTTCCTTCCTTATATGCTTTGGATGATAGAAGGATATTCTTCCCTTGATTTGTGCATCTGGATACTTCTTTCTTTTGATGAGGGCTCCAACTTCTTTTTTTGATATTTGTCTAGTGCCATGATTTTTTCTGAAATAGGTATTCAGATTTTGGTGTTTAGGAAGTCAATCATTTCCATACTCTTGCTTGATTTGTTCTAGATGTAGAACACCTATTGATTGATATTTTCGCTACTTCCTTAGATTTGATCTGCTGCTGCTTCCAGTTGATTGTCTTTTTTTTTTCTAAAATGAAAATCTGTGTTAGTTGTCATCATTAAAATAATTTGAGGAATATTAAAGTTAACAATCAATTCAAAACTTCAACAGTTTTCATAATCTCCTTAACTTTTAGTCCCTAGTTTCAATTTCTTTAATATCTAGAATTCATAGTTACTCTAGATTTTTCATGGTGTTTTTCATTGATTACTACTAGTTGAGTCATAGTATTGCCCCAACTAAGTGCCAAAATCAATTTATATGGTCGTTAATACATCATAAATATAGTGTTATTTGGCCAAAATAATTTCCAAACATCTTAGCTACGTATTAACAGAGGATGCTAGATATCACGGGTTCAAACCACGACAGAGATGTACGACGCGTAGAATCATTGTACGAGTCGTACTAACTCCCAACACTTAACCAAAATCAACATTATTTAGTTCATTATCAAGGGGTTTACATTATTCTATCTTATATGACATTAAGTCTTTTAATTAAAAAAATTAGTCACTTTTTAAATTTATAAACCATACCCTTATATCACTTTACGTCCATACATTTTTTTTCTCAAAACTCCAATTTTCTAACTCTTAAATTTATTTGAAATTTTGATAGAGTTCCTTTTGTAACTAAGAATATTTTTCAAAGATTCAACTGTCCAAATATCATCATTCCCAAACTCATGCGGTCAAGCTTGTCAAACAAGATTCAAGACCTCTCATGAGCCCACATCATTAGTACAACTATCAAAACTTTATATATTTGAACATATATGAATAAAGGAGATCCTTTTAAAATTAAATATTTGTGCCTTCCCATATGCATAGAGTAAAGATCTTCTATGTTCTCTAGGAAAACTTGACGGCCGTCCTAGTTAGTCTATCGAAAAAAAGCCAGGTCTTTGCCCGATGGCCCCTGACGATCATTGGCCAATCTTCGGCCATTAATGACCAGCACAACTTTTCAACCTCTCCTACGAATCAACCTATACACCTCAAATATGCTAATATATTTAAGCACAAAACCAACCAACAAGCTAGTCCACAAAATCAGACTTCAATCCCGTAGCCAAGAGCACATTGTCGCTTCTACATGGAGAACCCATTCAATGGATAGAAGCAGAAGTAGAAAAGATGAATATCATTTAAAATATTTAACATGTAGGTGATTGAAAAATTTCCTTATGATTGGATGAACTAGAAGAGATTAGGGCAATTCTCCCATCACGTAACATCAAAGGAGATTGTCAAATTGGATTATTTCCAAAGTCGTTACATTCTAATTAAATTATCACTGAAGGAGAATTTCATTAATTTGACATCCAAGGCTACATACTACATCAAAGTAAAAGACATAAATTCATATCAAATGACACCATTCATCTACAACTCAAAATTTATGGTGGAGGAAGAAACATAGAAGGATATGGCATGAATTTTCTTTTCAAATCTGTTACAACCTTTTGTGAAAGAATCTCTCTTTTAGCTGGCTTCTGCGTAGGAGTTTTGATTCACTTAGACATGGCTACCTATTAATGAAAGCAACCTAACTGTGCTAAAGTGAAAATATTAGATGATCTAATGGATAACCTACCGGACTAGATCAGAATGCACATTGAGGATGATAAATCTAGAGCAATACAAATAGTTAAAGTGGAAATTCAATATAATTATCTCCCAAAATATTACAGAGAATGTAAGTTACTGGGACATGCAATATATGAATCCCGAGAATTAAATCGCGCAAAAGGTAGAGATGCCCCCCACAGGATAAGAATGAAGCACGAAAGGGCAAAGAATGGAGGAATGAGCCAGAAAAAAGGGGGAAGGATATATGACCAGCAAAATTGATGCAACAATAGAAACTAACCAGCCCACAGGGTCTTTTTCTAGAAAATTAGCAAGTGATAAAATTGTTGGCAATCCAAATGAATGAAATGTGGTTAAGCATAAACAAGAATTCCAATCACAGCTCAATGCAAATGAGAATAAGTGCAAGGAGAAGGAGAAGATCAATATTGAAACCAAGGAATCAATGAGGTACTTAATACAAACACCGGCCCAGGACTAGAAGGGCAAATAAGCGAGAATGAGGTAGAAAGGAAACAACATGAACAAAAACAACATAAGAAGGATGAAAGTGATGATATAGAGGAAAACAAAGAACAAGAGCATGAGACGCACATCGTAGAATCAAACGCTGTCAGAAGATACAAGCAGCCACGCAGCGGAGGGATTAGTTCATATGTGAAATTGGAAAAGAAGAATTTTGGAGAGAGTAGGGGTTCTCTAGAAAAGAGGTCCAATCCAGAAACTGGGGAGGGGAGAAGATAGTAGTACAAGAAGGGTAGAATAAGCTAATCGAGAAGTCTTTAGCTATGCAAGATGAAGGACCTGTTATGAATGAGATAGAAGCTAATAAATATATAGCCATCAGGAGTACATAGATACTAGCCAAGATTCCACATATGCATAATCAATCTAATCACAAACCCACATAGGGACAAAGATGATTATGAAAGACAAATACCTCAGGAATACCAATGAAGATGACAATTTGATTACGGTTGGCATAGACTAGCAATGAAGGGGGAAAATAATCAAAAAGCTATTACGAGATGAAACTCATTGATTATGGTTCAGAAACAAGTGTCTCCTAATAAAGTTTTTCATGAGCTGGTCTCTCATAACTATATTGAAAAGAATGATGATTCCACATAAGCATATTATGGGCAAGAGAATAAAGAAGATAAAGAGGAAGAGCATAATAGGATAAATCCTAGAGCTGATATCTAGAGAGGTGAGACTATCCCCAAAGTCACAAACTAAAGGACAAAGAAGAATAAGCAATGGATCATTACAAAAGCTACTAGAATTTTGCCAAAGAAAGGTACCACTAAGTCAATCAGTAAATGATGAAGAAGACCCTTTTATGATATCATATCGTGAACACGGCAAACTTTTCATAGAGTACGAGATATTACACGGACATCATATTTTCTTTTTGATAGCATTAATAGAACCTTTCCAACATGCTAGATATATCCAGAAATATCATAGGAGACTTAATATGAAAGAAGCTAATCATAATGTGAATGAAAAAATATGGTACTTCACTAATAAAGAGGTGGATCATGAAGTAATGATAGATACATATTAACATATTACGTGAAAATAACCTTGGGGACCCACGAGAAAATATGCTATTCACAACTCTAATATATGCAAAATGTGATGCAATTGAAAGAGTAGATTTATGGAATAACATATACCATAATGCTAGTAGCACGAAAGAATCTTGGATGGTTGGAGGAGATTTTAATGTCATCATGAATGAGAGAAAATAAATAGGAGGCTTCTTTGTTAACCCATATGAATATGGATATTTTTCCTTCTGTATTAACTCGTCTGAGTTGTTTGAAACAATTATAAAGACAATCCAGTTACTTGGTGGATCATGTGAACATCCAGCCTCCCCCTTAACTACCCATCTTTTCTTAGCATCTTCCCCTTATTTTTCTCCTCTATTCTTAAGATAAGTTTTCTTGAGAGGTGAAACCACATTCATGACCGATCGATGGTTCACTTATAATATTGACTTTTTTATAGGGCCTTCCTTTTACTTTTCTTAAACTTATTCTTAGAAGGAGGAATCATGTAACATCTTTCTTTTTCTCTTTTCACAAGATTCCTTTCTCAAGAGTTCTCCTGTTGTCTCATATCGATTTGCGAAGAGATAAAACTTGTATCTTGCAGAGTCAAGAGAAAGTCATTCCATCAGGTGTCTACTATACCCACCTTTATCCACAGACGGATAAGCTGAATCAGTAATGGTGGTAGCAAGAAGAGATAGTAGGAAAGAAGAAAGTCAAGAAGGATGGAGTGGAAATCACCATGTTCTTCGGAAGAATAACACATCCTCAGGATATAATCCCAATTGCGCTCCTCCAATTTCATGGAGCTTAAAATCTTCTGGGCCCAAGGCTGAATTTAAACGAGGGAAGGAGTCCGTGGAGTGGTTGAAGAAGAAAAGATATTCTTAAAGAGATATCAAAACCATCTTTATCATTGTTCTCTAATAAAAGATAAGAGAAAGGAAAAAGTGGATCATTTCCATTCTTACGCCAAGATAGCGCAAAAAAGATGTTCGGTACGGATAAAGATATATTTATAGATCCATCGACGGTCCACTTCGTCTAGGTTTGAAAGAATATCTTTTACCCCTCGGCACTTAATCATGAATAGTTTCTCTCGGATGATTCGGGGGACATATAGCTTAATAAAGTAGTCTGGAGTAAAATCAAGCTCTAAGGCTGAGATAATAACCAGAAGACAAGAAGTCATTCTCTAGATAATAGAAGTCACTTGGCGAGGGGAGATGTTGTATATTTTACATAGTTGGAGGACAAACCTGAAGACAAGGCCCCAAGCTTGAATTTCATAGAGAAGGAATAAGTATATACCCCCATGTAGCTTTGGTTTGGAGGAAGAAATATTTTATAAAGGAAGATGGGAGAGGCGTCGGTCTCCAACGGACCGGCCGCAATCAATTTTGGCCTGTGGTATGTCGCCTTCATTAACCATGAAACATAGTGAAAAATGGAATGATTCTCGACGGAACAGTGTCATCCCTAACAAAATGGCATGAATAATCCTTTTTGGACTCGAACTAGGAATCACCAAGTTGATTAAGGATCCAGCCTCCTCTTAATCCACCGCTAAAGGAGCTGAAAAATCCCTCCCCAAAGATCATAAAGATAGCATCCTCTCCTGCAATGAAGCTTGCGCCACTCAACATGTGCAGCGACAACATTAATATCTCAAGCGAGAAGGGCATCTAAAGACATGGTTACATAAGGGAGGTTTTTAAGAAAGAAGATGGCTAAGAAGAACAAACATCGGCAAAGGGAGATTTAGAAAGGGAAAGAGAAAGCGAAATGGGAGATTTTCCTAAGGAATAAGGGTAATGGCACAGACAGAGAATACTTTTTATGAAGAACTGGTGATGCGTGTATTCCTCTAAATCCCCTTCCAAGTTTTATAAGGATTACATGTATCTAAAATGATAAAAAGGAGTGGGTCGGAAGCGCACAATGATAAGGGTATCACATCGAGTTTTTTGCTTAAAGAGTTTGAAAAAGTAATCATTTTCGCTTATCAGATACATGCCTTTATCTACTTATATAAAGGAGTGACTATCTGTGTGGAGAAAAATTGGATCGAGACACATAGCACCATCCAGCAGGTCCATGTAAGTTTTTGTGATCACTAAAGCTAAGGATCTCGAGGAGCAGATTTCTACGAAATAGAAATGGAGAGAAGCCCTCTCATATGGGATAAGGACAGGGGATCATCACCCCCAATGATATGGCACATAAGACAAGTAGGGGACAAGAGTGTCAGGCATCTCAGGTGAGCGGACGAGTTCGTACGAGTCAAAGCCTTGCGAGATATTAGGCGCACCTTCCAATGAGTGGACGCATGGCGCAAGAACATAGAGCATGTTGCTTTTGGACTCCAATGGCATTTTCTTATTGCTAAGGCTTAACTTTTGTAGCCTATAGAAATAGTCAATCCTCCTCACTTGTATAGAATTCGGTCTATTTTCTCTCAAGCAAATATTATCAATATCTTGCTTTCTTTTTGCTCCAAGCATTTTTTATACTGTCTTGAATACAATAGTTATATAAATATCTAATCTCAAGTTAGAGGCAGGATCCTAGGCTCATTTGTAGTCACTCTGAATACGTATAGATTTGTTCTCTTTAGTTTACTTAGCTTGTCCTTGTTACATTTTAGCTATTTTTACCATCTATCAATAACCAAAAAGCGCTAGTAAATTGGACCTAAACATGATTAAATTATGACCAGCGTGTTCTTGACCCCCTACAAATTGAACTTTACCGATTTTAGGGTAAACAGCTTGTTCGATAAAGAATTATTTGAAGTATTATCTAGAAAATCTTAATATTTAAGACTTTAAAATTAATATATTTTACTTTTATGAAAAAATATATGTTTAAACTCTACGTATCCTTAACTATAATATCTTTCGTGTTATTTTCTTAGTATAAATTATGAAATTAATTTAATATTTTTCTTTCTTATTTGTGTCCCAAAGAATTCTTGATATTCTAGAATGAATCCTCATTCTAAATATTGATAGACTTTTTCATCATTTAATAATAGATTTATATTGACCAAAATTATAGCTTAATTATTTTTTGTAATATGAGAAATTTGAAATCTAAGTAAGTTTAATTATTTTTTTCTTTATTAAAATTATACTAGGCATCCTACGACTCTAGATTTAACTAAATTTGCTATTTGAACCATGTAAAATAACTATAACTCCTATATAAAAAAAAATTGCTTTAATTTTATATGAATACCTTAATACTAATTTAAAAATAAATATTACTAATAAAATTTATATTAATCCTAAAATAGTGTTGCAATAACTTTTTAAAATAATTTATATTAGTTTGAATTTGGAACTCAATTATAATAAAATGATATTTTATAAATGAATCACAATATAACTATTCATCAATTAATTTATCATAAATTAGAACATATTAGAATTAATATTCTTCATATCAGAAAATATTAATACAATAAAATAAAAATTGCAATTAATTAATTAAAAAAACAAAAAAAACATGTAATTTAATTAAAATTAATAATTTAAATAATATTAGATTAAAATTTATTTTATATGTACTTCAATAAAAAAATTATCATCTTGTTAAAATCAAGTCTATAAATATTTTAATAAGACAAAAAATATTCTTTGCAACAAAGAAAGAAAAAAAGATAGCTTATGTTTCTAATTTTTCACCAATTTCTTTTTATAATACTTGTACATGAAAAAAGTTAAGTAGTTTAATTTCCTTTTATACATAAAATATATATTTTAGAATCTTGACAATGATTAAAATGCGAGATTTATTATTATACGTAAAAAGCCAAATCGTTTCTTGGATCATAATTTAGAAGATTTATTTAGTAATTCTAATATATTTATGGTTTATAATTATAATAAATGATTAGAGTGTCAAACTATAATAAAAAGTTGAATTTTTATTTGTTTTTTAAAATAAATAAATGTATAGTCTTTGTGTGATTTATTCTTGCTCTTTAAATTTAATGAAGTTGTTGGCGTATGAGAATGCTGCTACACCAATATGAACATATCCATTCTATCCTAGGAGGAAGTAATTCGGAAATCTTGAGTGGGGTTAAATTTCTTGGGACATACGGTAAATTTTGTGGTCTCGTATTTTCATTATTTTGATTATTTTGATAGTTCGATTTATTATTTTAAGCATAGAAGGATAACATGTAAGAAATTTATTTTAATTAAATTAATTTTCTATATTTCATCTCTTTCAGTTACGGGAGCTACTTTCTGATTTTCTACTCCATTGTTGGAAATTAAAATCTTCGAGATTTTGTACTCCATTTTAAGATTTGGTTTGAAGATGTAAAACCTTTATCGACTATTAATTTTATTTCTAAAAAAGTTTATTGAAATTTGAGAAAAAATAAAATTTTCATCAGGTATTAACTTCGTTGTTGTTGAATAACATATATGACAAAAATAAATACCCTTGTGGTTGCTTCTACGAGCAATGTAGCATCCTCCAATCGTACTACACTAGCTCCGGCTTCGGTAAAAGAGCCCAAAAAATTTTGGGATCAATTTCAAATGCTGGTAGCGAAGATGTTCTTCTACTTGACTACGTTGAGTTTGCAGGATTCCTTAAGGAAGATGTTCTAGTTCTGCAGAAATCAACCCGAATAAACTCTTCATAGTGATTGAGGCCTAGAAGCATTCAGGTTTATTATGCCAAAACTATATTACGAGTGGGTTGAGGCTGATGCGTATAATTATACATTAATATGAAAACTTCAAAAGGACTCGGGGTACGTCGAAAAGCAAGTATAAAATAGAGATGCGAGACTAAAGAAATTTATTGCAATCAAATTTCTGGATTATAAGATGATATCTGATGGCTTGTTATTACACAATTTTAAGAGATGCGGTTGATAATTCACGATCTCCTTGTTGAAGGAATAATTTAAATTAATTCTTCTACCAAAAATATTAGTTATGTTGTTAATTATGAATTTTTTGTTGAAGGTTTGATCATCAATGAAACTTTTTAAGTTGCAGTCATGATTTGCCTTTTTCATGGAGGACTATAAAATTACTTGAAGCATAAGTGGAAGGTAATAAAGCTTAAAGATCGGTGCTTGATTGAGAATCAAAGAAGATAATAAGGCTGAATGGAGACTATGTTGAAGCTCAACAATCATGGCCAGTGAATATTATTGGGGTTGCTCCAACTAATTCAAAAAAAAAAAAAAGAAGAGGCCTTCTGAATCAAGAGTTATCCTAGAAAGAAGAAATTCAAAGAGATTGCCACAACTATGGAAAGATTATATACAAAGTTCTTGAAATGTCTTGTTCCAAAAAAAAGAAAGAAAAAGGTCACGCAAACATGATTGAAATAACCGTGAAAATTGATGATTTATGCACTATGTTGTCCGAGTACAATATAGTAGGAAGTCTTGGGATTGGTGGATTGATTCTAGAGCCACTTGACATGTTTGTGTTGTTAGAGAAACATTAGCTTCTTTCTCTGCAGACTCACGACAAGATCATTTTCACGAAAAATTTTGCTATAGCCAAGATTGAAAGCTGTGGAAAATATTTTTGAAGGTGATCTCTCTGGAAAGGAGGTAACTCTAAATAATATTTGTCATGTTTGAAGTAGGAAGAATTTAGTTTCTACTGTACTTCTCGTCAAGAATGAGTTTAAATGCATTTTTGTTTCCATACTAAAATCGGAAAGAAAGAAATTATAACATCAAATACTTGAAAATGTGGGGGTGTTTGGTGAAAGTACAAGTCCTAAACCTGAAAAGGTAAAGATAGGATAAAAAATCACTGATTATATTTTCATAAGATATGCTTCAAATGGTAAAGCATATCGATTTTACCGGATTCATCAATAAAAAATGCTGACATTCAAGTTAATACGGTAATGAAATCAGATAATGCTTTGAATTTTTCATATATATTTACATAAATGTGAGTCATCTAGTGAAGGATCGACCTTGGAAAGAGACAAGAAAAATGTTCCTGATCCAAGGCGTAGCAAATGTCAAAGGACTTCTACTCTTTGGATCAAACTCTAATATTTTATTAAAATGAGCTTCAAACTTTTCAAGAAGTTATGAATTCTTCAAGTTCAATATTAAAAAGAGGCAGTCAATAGTGAGATTGAATCTAAAATGAATAACCATACTTGGAAATTGGTTGATCTTCCTCCAAGAAACAAGCCTTTAGGTTGCAAATAGATTTTCAAAAGAAAATGAATGATAATTGTACTATTGATAAATACAAAGCAATGCCCAGTCCAAAGGTTTAGATAAAAGAAGAACTTGATTTCTTTGGTACATACTTGTTGATAACTTGAATTACATCTATCAAGTGTTAATAACGTTAGCCGATGTATAAGGTCTCCAAAATTCATCAAATGGATGGCAGAAAACCTTAAATGGAGGTTTGAAAGAAAATATTACATGGAACAACCTGAAGAGTTCTGGTTTCTGAGGAAATCAAAAAAGGTGCACGACTTGTTAAGTCTTCGTATAGACTAAAACAAACAACTAAGCAATGGCATGTAAAATTTGACCATATAATGTTGTCAAATAGTTTCAAGATTAATGTGTGACAAATGTGTTTGTATTAAGAACACTCCAAATCAAATCTTCATTGTTTGTTTATATGTGGATGACATATTGATAGTGAGTAGCGACATTGTAATCATAACTATTAAGTCTGATGGACATCATGAATTGTACGCGTACAGATATAGCTTGTGCTATAAGTAAACTTAGTTGATACACAAGTATTCCTAATCAGAATAATTGGATAGTTATGAGAAGAGTTTTGAGATATTTAAAACATACTCAAAATTTTGTTCTACATTACAAAAGTATCCAACAATTGTTGAAGGATATAGTGATGCAAATTGAATCACCAGGTCATCTGAAACTAAATTCACAAGAGAATATGTTTTTATCATTGATGGAGGAAAATTGTCTTGTAATCATTCAAACAAACATGTATTGCTCTCTCTACAATAGAGTACGAATTCATAGCCTTAGACAAGGCTGGATAAATGGCTGGAATTTGTAGAAGACATTTATTTCTAGCCCAAATTAGTATTGAAGCTCCCATATGTATACACTACGATATCTAAGCAACAATAAGAAGGGATGGGATTGTTATGTATATGAGAGAAAATCTAGTCACATATGATGAAGACATAATACCATTGAACAACTACTCTATATTGAATTATCACGATAACTACGTAAAGTCAAAAGATAATGGGTCCGGATCCACTTACACAAGGTCTAATTAGAGATGTGGTTGAAAGATCATTGAGAGAAATAGGATTGTGGCCGAGGACAAAGTCGTGTGACGGTAACTCTATCTAGAAGACTGAAGATCTCAAGATCTAGGTTCAAGAAGGTCAAACAAATTCATTAATGACGATTGAACATTATAAAATAACCTTTTTTGGTTCATTCTCATGATATGACAATGTTCAATAACAAGGACAAAGTGTTAAGACTTTTTAATGATTTTCTAAATTTGATAGGGATAAAAAGTCAAATAATATATCTAGGGATAACATATATAGGAATTACCTAAGTGTGAAGTGTAAGCCTCTTCAAAGAGAGTTCAATAAAGCCAATTCTCAGTGTTCATGGCTAAAATAAATAAAACAATGAGAACAAAAAGGCGATTAAAGAATTAATTGTGTGACAAATGTTATCTAGGTATACATGAAAGTTCGATGCTCTAAAGATATCAAATCTATCGGTGTCCAGTATATCGATATATGTTAATAAGGCGCAAAGAGAAACCTACATATCAAATGCAATTTATTCTTACTTATAAATCCCATAATTTTTTTTTCATGCATCCAATTTTCCTTATAGTCATTTTCCATTCATGTGGAAGATTGTTCGAGTTAGGCGAGTAATGTGTTCGTGTGAATTGAAAAATGGTGAAAAATAAATGGAGAAAAGAGTAAAATGTTGCTTGTTATAAGTAAACTTTGTCCCTCATTGGTTAAGAAGAGGAAAACTCTTGACTATATTTTAGAAGCACTTATCCTCTAGCTCATAAGAGTTGAGAAGAGAATCCCTCCACCGTCGTCGTCACTCACCTCGGCTTGACTTCAAATTTATTAATAAATTTTAAAAATGTAAAATTAATAAAATATTAAAAATCATAAATTTTTTATTTTCTGATAGCACGGTATTTTTGCATCACTTCAACTAGAATTTTTTTGTCTATAAGTAAAGACGTTTTACCTTCATTTTAGGCATAAGATTTTTCTTACTTCTACATCATTTTCAAACAATAAATATACTCAGTATTTATGTGATTTGTTACGCTATTTGAGTTTGTGAGGATTCTTTGTGGTTTGAGTCTTTATTACACTATGTATTCATTTTATTTTGGGAGAAAGTAATCCAAAACCTCAGAGTACAATAAGAAAATTACAAATTCCTTAAGGACGCATACTAAATTTTGTGATCTCATATTTTTATTATTTCTTTTTCTAGTTTATTTTGATATTTGTGATTTACTATTTTGAGAACATGTGAATAACATCATACTATTACATAAGTGGGAAGCCCATAAGTTGAAAGATAGATTACCATTTTATACTAAATTAAAATTTAATTAATATATAATTAACTATTGATATTTTATCATATCATATCATATTTATATATATTTATTACTATATAAATTAAGAGTCAAGAAAAGTGAAAAGTTAAAATAAATAATAATAAATAATAAATAATAAATAATAATAATAATGATAATCAAGTAATATATAATAATAAATCTTAATGATAATAATAATAATAAATAACTAAATAAACAAATAAATAATAATAATAATAATAATCATATTATACTAAAAGTAGAAAGCCCTTATTCTAAGGTTGGATTACCACTATGCCCCTATAGTAAATTTAAATATAATAAAATATCTAATTAAATAGTAATATTTTATCCAAACATCTTTAATATCCTTATTGTGTGTGTGTGTGTGTGTATATACACCACACCATATATATATATATATATATATATAAAAGAAACAGAGAACCAGAGTATCCATTCAATCGAGTAAATGAGGAGGATACACATTTCATACCATAATTATTGTAGGTTACACTTTTGTATTTTTAATTATTATTCATATACTACCTTTTCACCTTTCAATTGTTTCATCTTCTAAATTTTTGGGTGCAATAGTATTTATACACAATCCTCTAATGAAGATCTGCACTATTAGCGGATTCAATACGAAAGTATATGTCTTTGTGTCATGATCATACTCACACCCTTTTAATAGGTAATATGAAGTGGTAAAAAATTTATTTGCTTCTTATTTTTGATAGTTTTCAAATGTATTTTCTGATTTTTTCTTATTTTGTTGTTTGTATTTTGAGTTTGTTTGGAAATGTCCATAAACTTGATAGAAGCAGCCTGAAATCCACTTGAATAAAATTTGCTCTTGGCTGTGACGACTTATATTTATGTCCATCACAACATACTTTTATTTATACCAAATTCTTGCACTTTGCAAAAATGTTGAAAAGATTTGCTTTGTACATTTTAGTGATCTTTTGTAGCCACTTCTCTACTTAATCGTCATCAAAGCGTGATTAGTAAACTAAGGTAATCGAAATGCACGTTTAATTACATTTTTAAATTTACATTTATCAAAGGTATATTATTAATTATTTAATGTGGATATATATTATGGCTCTGTGTTGAAACTAGTAATTTGATAAATACATACTACATTGGTGATTTTGGCTGCTATCCAATTTTCATGATTAAGTGATGTAATGATTTACATATATATATATATATATATATATATATATATATATATATATATAAAAAAATTAAAAAAATTAAAAAAATTAAAAAAATTAAAAAAATTAAAAAAATTAAAAAAATTAAAAAAATTAAAAAAATTAAAAAAATTAAAAAAATTTTTACAAAAAAATATTTTTATGTTTAAAAAATTATTGTTTTGATGTTTTAATTTATATTTAATAATTAACAAGTAATCAAAAAATATTATCCAAAAAATATTTACATATAATATACAATCATTATATATAGGTAGGGTGGGGTTGGAGTATGGCAGATGGTAGGGGCGAGGCATATAGGGTTGGAATTAAAATGTTCACTAAGACTATTCCAAAATAAAAAACTAATCATTAAAAAAGTCAAAAAATTGCTGATATATATTCATAAAATAATTTTAACTTTATATATATAAAATATAATTTTTTGTTATTATATATAATATAATTTTAATAAAGAAATTAGAAGATAAATCCCTGTCAGTACCTTTGCTCTGCCATGACTATAAGATGTGTGAGTGAGAGTAAGGTGGTGGGTGTTAGAAGGATGAAAAAGAGATAATCAATATGAAATTATAACTTTATTTATAAAATATTATTAATTTTTTATTTTTTATGAAAGAAATTATTTTTTTAATTTTTAATACATAATATTTTAAAAAATTAATAATCAAACATGAAAAATAGTTTCTATTTCATTTTAATTGTAAGAATAAGATTTGCATATTTATTAAAAAAAAAATAATAAGACAAAAAATTACATGAAATTAAACATTAAAAAATATATAATTTTTTTTAGAATATATTATTTTTTTTAGTTTTTCTGTTTTTTTAAAAATAAATTAGCTAATATTTTAAAATATGAATTTGTCTTTTTTGGTTTTTTTTGTATTTTTAAATTTTTAAAATTAATAAATATTTTAAAATGGTTATTTTTAGCCTGGGAGTATATCTTGATCAATACATTAATTGCAATTAAATTTTCACTGATATAGCAACAAAAAAAGATGAATGTATCCCATTTCATTCTGTTTTGCAAATAACGACCAAGCTTCCTCAATATCATCTCATGCTCCCTTTGTGTTGTCAGCACTTTAATTTCCAGAAAAGGACAGATCCCATTTTCCACTGTCCCTGATTCTGTGCAATTATAGTAACCACTTAGGTATTTTCAGTAGCAAAAATGCCACTGACTACTTTGGTTGGCGTTTGTTTACTGCTCACTGGCTATATATATTTCTTATATATATTTCTCTGCTCCAAAGAATCTTCACCTCATCAAAACACAAGAGTCATCAGTCATACCCTCTCCTTTTTGTCCCTTTCTGGAGAAAAAAAAAAACAAATAATTAACTGTTTGTTTAAGGCTCGGTGTTTTGCTCCACAGTCCACCCAAGTCTTCATCGAAGCTGGAGAATTATTTTTCAACCAAACCCCACAAACGAGGAGATAAATTTTCTCTGACATTCAAACTGTTCTTTGTCATTGAGATCGCCTTCATCATTTCTAAGCCATTTATAACAAAGGTATATTCGTATTCGAAATACCCATATCATTTTGTTTGCAAAATACCCATATGATTGCTTTGGTTTTTTGTGACTAAAAGTTCTGATTTTTATGTTCAAGATACTCGAGTTGGGGCCTAGACAGCTTTCTCTTTCTGTCTTGGAGTGATTTTATGTCAAGAATTGGTAGTTTTTACCTGGCTCAATTGTTTCTTCTTACTCTTTTGGGATTCTGCAGTCCCTTGTCTTTTTCTATATTTTCCCTTTTTGGAGAATCTCTTATGTTGGGACCTTTTCTTTGAGAACTTTTAGATTATGTATGATTCTAGAGTTCTCTGTTTCGTTTCCCTCTAATTGTTTTGTAATTTGTTTGTGTCTTTTATATCATATGTTGACTCTGTATATCCTAGGTGATGACTTTTTATAGGGAGTGGGTGTTAGCTGTAAAAAGATTTTAGTTCTATTGATTGCAATGGACCTTTTTACTGTCCTTTCAGGTACCTTTCTGAATTAAGTAGCATTGAAGTATGAACTATGGAGTACAACAATCCAACTTGCTTTCAGATCAATTAGTCGCTTTTTCTCTCTCTCTCTCTCTCACACACACTTGCACATTTATTTATACTTTTTCTTGTCTTTGTATGTATGTCTGTATAGCTATATTCCATGGAGTATTAGTTTTCTATGGTATTTGTTTGTATGTCTAATAAGCTATGGAAAAGATTTCTTTGCACTGTTTGATTTCACCTTTGACTTTTTTGAACTATGTTCTAATTGCATGCAGTGAACAATCAAGAACAGGAAATTTGCAGCCTATGCTTGCTTGACACATCCTCTTATAAGCTAACAATTCAGGGTTTAGGTTCTTATAAAAGAATTTTCACTTATCCCCATATCTATCCAATATCCAATATATCCCCCACCCCCAAAGAAATAAAAGCCCCAACCCACTTCTCAAATTGTATCAATTGCTTACTGGTAAGCTAAGGTTTCTTGATTAGTCCCAAGAAACTGCTTTCAATATTTTTTCTTATGAGAGCTATTTATTGCAGGAAGATCATGAAGATGATTGTGGAAAAGATTGAGAATAAATTTGATGCAGAAGAAGTGATTGAGGATTTTGAGGCGTTGACTAAAGATGCTGGCAGAATACAAGAAGAGACCCTTCAAAAAATTCTGGAAGAAAATGGGGGAACAGAGTATCTGAAGCAATGGGGTCTGAATGGCAGAACTGATGCTGAGACTTTCAAGGCTTGTGTCCCTATTGTCACTCACAAAGATTTGGAGCCTTACATTCAAAGAATTGTTGATGGTGATCTTTCTCCCATTCTTACTGGAAAGCCCATTGAAACTATCTCCTTGAGGTACTGTAAAATTTCTTTAAGACTTCCCACAAGGGGGGAAAAAACGAAAGAGGAATTTCTAT
>JACEIK010004949.1:66790-121467 GCA_018107945.1 Datura stramonium
CTTGATGTTATGGAAGTTCAAGGAAATTTAATGGTTGATTTACAGTTCTGGTACTACTCAAGGGAAGCCAAAATTTGTACCTTTCAATGATGAATTAATGGAGTCCACGATGCAGATATTCAAGACTTCTTTTGCCTTTAGGAACAGGTAACGTGCCATTTGTCATTTTGTTCTATGTCTGATGTAATTTGCTTGTTCGTTCATGAAATTTGTTTTTTCAGTTTCTTTTTTTTGTCACAAATACATCATATAACCTAGGAAAAAAGGTAAAGAGTATCCTAATCGGAGAGTGTTTGAATTGGTGATAGTTGTGGGGACATTTACCTAACTTTTGTCACACTTTACAACTCCCAAGAAAGAAAAAGAACTTTTGATTCTTTCTGCAAGTAAATTAAGTGTTTGGTTTGTCGAAGCTTAGTGTGAACTACAAAAATAGAAGTTCACACTATGTTTAGGCCAACACTTGGCTTAATGTAACAATTCTGTTTTTATTTTCCTCTTTCAGAGAATTTCCAATTGGGAATGGAAAGGCTTTGCAGTTTATTTACAGCAGCAAGCAGTTTAAAACTAAGGGTGGTTTGGCAGCTGGAACAGCCACTACCAATGTGTACAGAAATGCACAGTTCAAGAAGACAATGAAGGCAATGTCTACCCCATGTTGTAGTCCTGATGAAGTAATATTTGGTCCTGATTTTCAACAATCCTTATACTGCCACCTTCTGTGTGGGCTCATTTTCCGCAATGAAGTTCAAGTTGTTTCGTCTACGTTTGCACATAGCATTGTCCATGCTTTTCGAACTTTTGAACAAGTATGGGAAGAGCTTGTTGTTAACATAAGAGAGGGAGTCTTATCGAGCCGAGTGACTGTCCCGTCCATACGATTAGCCATGTCAAAATTGCTGAAGCCTGAGCCAGAACTGGCTGATACAATTTATAGCAAGTGCTCAAGCTTAAGCAATTGGTACGGCTTGATTCCTGAACTCTTCCCGAATACAAAGTACATATACGGTATCATGACAGGTTCCATGGGGCCTTACTTGAAGAAACTGAGGCATTATGCGGGGGAATTACCTCTACTGAGTGCAGATTATGGTTCTTCTGAAGGATGGGTCGGAGTAAACATTAACCCAAAATTTTCTCCTGAGATGGTTACTTATGCAGTGTTACCAAATATTGGTTATTTTGAATTCCTTCCTCTCGAGGAAAATCTCAATGGCATGGAGAAAGCAAATTCGCCAGTGGGTCTGACAGAAGTTGAACTTGGTGAAGAGTATGAAATTGTCTTCACCAATTTTGCTGGTACAATTTTCTTACACCCCTTTTCTTGAAAATGCTTGTGGTCTCTCTTTGTATGAATTCATGGAGTGAGCATAACATGCTAACATGCGATTGTTGGCCATTTGTGGGAACAGTCTTATTTATTCAGTGATTCTTCTCGGTGAACGAGTCCTTCCCTAATTTTAGTGACTTCCATGTGGTTTTGGATATACTCCTTTTCATCTGTGACTTGTTTTTAAAGACTCAAATTATCGTTTTCCTTGGCCAATTTATAATAGAGCATCAATATTTAGTTTGAGAACATGGTGTAATTCAGCTGAATGAGTCAATTCCTCTCAGCTTAGACTTGTGGATTTTAGCATCATCCTTAGTCTTTGTTCTGAGTGGCAAAATTGCAGGAAACAAGATCACTTACATATGCCTGCCTGGCACAAAATATTAAATTCTGCTTAGATAGTAAGATTTATGATATGTTTTACGCCTTGTTCTGGAGTTTAACATGCTTTTTGTCCATGTTTTTGTTGTACTCATTTGTTCTTATCTGCAATACTTGCATGTGCTTGATATTCATTTCCTTTTGACCAATTCCCTTTTGTTGTTAAGTATATAGAATTCTGGAATCTTTTGCATTCTTCCTTCCAAGTTCTGTCAAGTTGTTCCACATCTACTACACTAGCAGATTTATTAAATAACAAGCTACCGGCCTATCTATTGCGTCATTTCAGGAGTTTAAGTTATATGTATCGACAAGTAAATTGACGAGTTTATGCATTTGTATATGCAGGTTTATATCGTTATAGACTAGGTGATGTGGTCAAGATAAAAGGATTCCACAATGGCACTCCAGAACTCCAGTTTGTCTGCAGAAGGAACCTTTTGCTGAGCATTAATATAGACAAGAATACTGAGAAAGACTTGCAACTAGCTGTGGAAGCTGCAGCCAAGCACTTAGTAGATGAAAAACTAGAAGTGGTGGACTTCACGAGCCATGTTAACATCTCAGCTGATCCAGGGCACTACGTGATCTTCTGGGAACTGAGTGGGGAAGCAACTGATGAAATGTTGCAAGACTGCTGCAACTGTCTGGACAAATCGTTCATCGATGCAGGCTACGTGAGCTCCCGGAAAGTGAGTGCCATTGGAGCACTTGAACTGAGGATTGTGAAGAGGGGAACCTTTCATAAGATATTGGATCATTTTGTAGGATTAGGAGGAGCTGTTAGCCAGTTCAAAACCCCTAGATGCGTTGGTCCAAAAAATAGCTCATTGATCCAAATACTGTCTAGTAATGTTGTTAAGAGCTATTCCAGTACTGCCTTCTGTTAAATTATATGCATCTTTCCAGCTTTGTAGCCCTGCTGGGCATTCTTATCTTAATAATAGTGTAACATATATGCTTCAAAACCCCAACTGGTACGATTACACTATTCCTTCTCTTGGACTAATATCTATATACAGACTATAGAGAATATTGACCCTTTAAATTGTACAGTTAAATTTATGAAATGTGGTTTATGGATACGTGAATTAAATCGATCAAATAATGAAATACATTGAAATAAATTGCAAGAATAGAATAACAAAGCAATTGAGGAATTGATAAAGGTTGAAATTGATCAGAGCAACGGTCCGTTGGTCTAGCAACACCACCGGAATGGAAGCTTTAGAGCAAATGTAACTATGAATGTTGAAGAACACTTAAAATAGAGAGATTGCTGCTATTATTGCTTGTGATTCGTGAAAACTTGATGCCCTACAAAGAGTGAGAAAAAGATTATTTATGTCTAAACCATAAGGTGTTGATCCTGTAAATTTGGCCCTCATCATCAGATCCTTTTATTGCCTATTTATTTCCATCTCATATCGACCGACGGAAATTTTAGGATCTTGAATAAAAGTTAACTTCTCAGATGGTCACTTAACTATGCGTAGTTCACTCACAAAGTCACTTTTCTTTGCTTTATAACTCGAAAGTCACCCAACTGTTGGTGTTTCACTCACAAAGTCACTCCACCAATTATATAATTTTTTTCATTTAATTTTTTCTAATATAAAAATTTTATTTTAACCCAAATTTATAAGAAACAAAAACCTATTCATTTTAACCATTTTATTAACCCGCCCCATTATTAACCCGCCTCCCCACTTGACCCGACCCTAAATTTTAAAAGTTTATGATTTTAATTTACTAATATGATTTCTTTTGTTATTTTTAATAATATTCATTCTTATTCTTATTTTTGATATTTTTCTTTTTAAAAATGCTAGCCTTGATTAACAAAGAATAAAGGCTGGGATATTTGATGTTTAATCATAAGAGATTGTTATTTAAGAAATAGACGAAAAATTTAAACCGAATTACTTCTAGATTTAAAAAGAAAGACCCATTCTTTTAAGCAAAATAAAGAATGTTAAAATTGCATTCTTGTAATAGGTCGGGTCAAGGGGCGGTTAATAAAATGTTAGATAAATAATTTTTTTTATTTCTTATAAATTTGGATTAAAATAAAATTTCTAAACTCAAAAAAATTAAATGAAAAACATATCTAATTTGACAGCCGACTTAATGTGGGTGAAATACTAATAATTAAAACGACTTTGCGAGCGAAACACTAATAATTAAATAATTTTAAAATTATAAATAAAAAAATAATTTTGTGAGTGAACTATAACATAGTTAAGTGGAAATTAACTCGAATAACAACGGATTGATTTGATTGATTCGGACTGTTCTCACTTCTCAATGCCCGTCATCATTCTTCCAGAGCCAGACGAGCATATCTCAACACCGGTCACTGACCCAGCAGCTTACGTTTCTTTCCATTACAGTCACGATAATAGTAATGAATTTTTCTATTTGTGAACAATATGAATATCATTGAAGGCCTAGTGGTGCATTGATACTTTGCATCTACTAATTTATTGCTAACCTAGTTGACTTTTTGAATACGTATGATTTTTTTTTATTTTTTTTACATATTTGCTCATAAAAAATAAGTATTTATATAAGAATGCCTTTTTTATTTTAATGTTTTATTATAAATTAATTTTACAAAATACCTCATTTTGTTTGTTCTTTTTCGGACCTACCGTACGTATTTTTTCCTTTTCTGTCTCTTAATTGTTACTATGATAAGGCACATGAGCTTGAAGGTGCCACGACACCCGGACACCATGTTGAAACTTTGTATATATATATATATGCATAAAAATAGAATCTATTCTACTCATGGCACTATAAGTAATGAAAGAGCTTGTGGTGCTGGTGTAAAGGAAATATACCACACATTGATGCGGGTTTGAACCTCATGTGCAAACAATAATTTTTGGCTTTCCCTATTGCTTGCTGAAGGTTTATATTATTTTATTTTTCATTAGCCTCTTTTGCATTTATTCTAAAAGTCTTATTATTTTTAACTTTTTTATTAATTTCTTTGCTTCTACAGCCTATCCTTTATTAATTCAAACTGTCCTTTTTTGCTTTAACTAGTTTTGACTTCTTTTTTTTAATTTCTTTTTTAACAAATATTATTTTCTCATTTATTTTTTTTAATATTTTATTTTTAGGAGATTTAAATTGCATGAATTTAAAATTATATTTTAAAGTGTATATTTTTCATCATATTAATATGAAAAAAATTGTAATTTATAATATATTTTGTATAGTTTTTTGAATATCTAAATTTAAAATGTTCTAATCTAATTCAATTTAGCTTTAAAAATTAATCAATTAACTTCGTAAAGAAAAACGTGACAAATAAAAGTGAACGATGGAATAATTTCTTGATACGATCATTTCGTGCATATATCCCATATCACTAAGTACTAAATTTTGAATGTCACATAAATATTAATAAAATAATATTTAGATAGTTGAGTTTTAAAATAATGGATATTATTATGTTAGAGTATTTAAAATTTAAATATATTTTGATCTTTCATCAACGTTTACATTAAGTGAAGATCATTGGGTTGAACCTATCATTCTTGATTATTTCTCAACTATATATGTGTAACAACACATAAAGGCATGCCCATGAATATATTAAAAGTAACAATATTAGATAATTTATTCAAGTTCGAATTTTTAAGGTGAAAATCTTTTCTTCTCAAGTTTTAAAGAATAAGACATTTTATTTTCTATTACAAAAATTTTTGGTCATTTTAGGTATTTTAATCTCAAAATATCTAAAAGAGAATATTATAAATATGCATATTTCCATTGATTTGTCTATAAAAATTGAAAAAGATAAATACCTCGAATCGTAATTCAAAATTAAAAACAATCCATTTATGTCCTGAGTTGACAAGTGGTGGTACCCGGTAACTTTTAAACCTCGATTCGCTCCGACTATGATGGTATTACTTTTATTTCTTTTTCTCTCTTCCTTTAATTGTTTCTTTTTTAAATAATCCTAAGTTTTTGTTACTGTTTTTTGGTCTTTCTTTAATTTTTTTATTTTACAAAATAATTATGATATTCTTTTCAAAATAAATTAAAAACTTCAAACTTAAAAATATAAATAAAGCAAATAAAAAAAATAAAAAAAATAAAAAAAATAAAAAAAATAAAAAAAATAAAAAAAATAAAAAAAATAACTATTTATTTATTAAAATCAAAATTAATAAAAATATATTTTGAAAAGATTATTCTTTTTCCAAATCATTATTCTATTTTTTTTCTCCATTATCTAATTTCACTCTCAAATTTGGTTCTTTTTTTTTCTATGTTTTTCTTTTTTCATCTTATATATTTCTTTAAAATTTTTTATCTATTTTCATTTTTTATTTTTTCCATAATCTAATTTCATTTATTTATTTATTTATTTTTAGATTCTATTTTTTTTTTTATTTCATTGAGGTATCTTCTAGTCCTCCAATGAACACTCTTCAATCCTCCATGATACCATCACAAGGTATTCATATACCGGCATGGTATCATGGAGGGCTACTTCAGTCTTTCAATGAAGCACTCTTAGTACTCCATGATACCATCACGCATATCTATCTACCGGCATGATATTATGGAGGATTGTTTTACTTTTCAATAAGATACTTCAATCCTCCATGACACTATCATAAGATATCATATGAAGATGAAATCATTAAGGTCGCCTTAGTGATTTAGGGAGAAAATTCTCAATCCTTAGTGATACAATTATAGTATCTCTATACCGTTTCAGGTATCATTTAGGTCTATTTATCCATAATGATACCATCACAATATATCTATACATTTTCATGGTATCATTTAAGTCTACTCGCCTCTCAACAGACACTCCTCTGCGTCCTCAATGATACCATTGTTATACCTATATAATGTTATTATAGTATTCAAGTTTGCTTCAATCCTCAATGATACCATCACAATATATCTATATACGGTCATGGTATCATTGAGGTCTTCTTCTCGTCCTTCACTAACACACCTTGTCCTCCATGCACTATAAAAACTGCCCAAAATGAGGGCCAAAATCGACGGACAAGGTCAATTTTTTGAGAAAATCAACATCAAACCGACGCACTTACTGCCGAATTGTGAAATCGAAAGACAGATCGGTTAAAACCGAGGGACAACCGACTTGGTCCATCGGTTTTAATAAATTAAAAATTAACAAAAAATTTTAAAAATCAAGGGACAGGGTCGATTTTTCCGTAGGTATATACATATATATATATTAGTCCCAACACGTGAATTGCACGTGAGTCCTATGCAAGCCGTATATATGGTATGAGTTATATTAAAACCGCATTATGATCAATTTTAGAAACTACAACGGGAAAAATTAAAATTGAAATTGATGAACAATCAACATATTGAAATAATACTCTATATTGATAACAAATGATTAAATGTGTTTGAACCTGTAAAATTTGGATTAACAAATCAAAAGCTTGATATTTAAAATATATACTAAGTTATATTTTTATGTTATTAGGTGCATAAAGAGATGATACACAAAAAATTGCAAAAGAAAATAACTTTAATTGTTAAATTTCTTTCATAGACATTTAACCTTGTTAATTGTAAATACATTGTGAAAGAAAATTTACGTAAATAAACACATAGACACATTCCCGAGTTTAATTTTCCTCCTCACTAAAATTTTCTCATCTCAATCTAAAAGTTATATTTCTAGTGTCTTCCGAGAGTGACAAATGAAATTGATTTAAGTTTTTACTCATTCATATATACATTTGATTTAAATGACAAAATACAAGTCGTATAAACTTGTAAATCAATGTTACCGTTAGATAATTTTGAACACTTAAAATTAAAAATTTATTGAGAGCTTACTACATGCATAATATTGTAACACACCAAAAATCCCTATGACTAAACCCTGGATTTGAATTTGATCATACAAAAGAAAACCGGAAAACATCCTCGTAACGAGCCTCGGCATTTACCGTAGTGTGTTCCATAGAGCTCAGCAAAATCTGATTTAGAATTCATGGTGACTCTCACAACTCGTACCAAGTCAATACGAGTTGTACCAAGTTTCATGGTATGATTCAAAGAGCTTGGCAGGAAGAGGCAAGAAACCACGACAGATCCTACCATCCGTATCAGCCGGGTACGAGTCGCACTGAAGCGATCATAACAGGAGGTCTAGAGAATTTTCAAGGAAGGATCATTAGCTATAAAGACTCAGTACGAGTAGTAAGATGATGGTACGAATCGTCATTTCAATCGTGAGTTGAGATGTTGTATACCTTGGACGCTTGGCTAAGCTTGGAACTGTTATAGGTGAATAGACCCTAACCTTATGAATTTAAGGAATCAGTCTTGTTAACATCAATTCTTAGGTGTAAGAAGTGCATGGATGATTTAAGGTTATAAGAAACCTCTAGCATGAAGTTGAGTTGAGAGTCATCTTACCGATTGCTTTCATGAAAGTTCTTACAAGGGTCAACTTTAAATAATCATAACCCTATTTACGAATTGTTTTTGGGTGATCCAACATATCAAATTAAATCTCTTGAATCTTATTTCCAATGCATCCAACTTTACATCAATCGGAGTTCGTGAGTAAAAAGTTATGGCTAGTTTAGTGTTAATCGGTCAAGTTTGCGTACAGATTCAAATTTCGTACCACGAGTCTTGGTACGACTAGTAGTATGAAGGTAAGAATAGTACTAGGCACTCGTATCAGGGGTTTCAAAATCTTTTTAAAGCCTTCCAAAAGCCCTGAATGGCATACCACGACCCATAGGAAGCCACCACGAGTCATGGTATGACCCGTAGCACGACGTACTCGCATTTTTGAGAACTTTTTTTCAGGGGTATTTTCATAAATTCTTATGCTTCTAACTCTTAAACTAGATCTTTTTAGGCTTATTTTGGGATGAATTAAAGGAGTTTTCCTAGTATAACCCCTCACCGTTCACAATCACCGTAAAGTTCTTCTTCTCCCTTCTTCTCTCAAGGTTCAAGAACCAGTGGTACTCTCGAGTGCAGCAGCTTCAAGATCTTTAGAGAGATCCTTGAAACAGTATGTGGGAATTCAACAAGGAGAGTGTTCTCCTCGTGTCCCCTAAAACTTTTCCCCGTTCTCACTATCAGCTCTAGCCCCGAGTTTCAAAGTGAAGATATCTGTTGTCATACCTTGAATAATTCATGTGGAATCTTAATCTATGTTTATTGTGAAGCTAATTTCACCAGTTCGACCAAATGATGCCTATTCCAAAGGAAGTAGAATTTAGCTCTAACTTTTGAAGCAGAAACTAGAATCCTATATATGTAATGAATTATTGAATCATGCTTGGATCTTTCAAAGTTAAAAAGGAATTCCTATAGTATTTGTATGTACGAAAACTCAATTAAAGGTTTGATTAGTCAGCCTCATCTAGAAATTTATTTGCTCAAGTAATGTCAGTCTAGCCTCGCTCATATTTTTTAGTAATCTCCGGTTGATCGTAATATTATCCGTTCGCTTTGACTATAATTGTTTCTTGAGGTGTCATGGTGCCTCCTGGCCATCGGCCATGTTATACTTAGATATCATATCAAATTTGAGTGATTCTTTATACGACTATGACGCTTTCCGATAAGCAATCGACCAGTCTTAGAACACCAGTTTTCAGATCCGGTCCGGTAAGACTCTCGGGGTACTTCTAGATAAGTATCCGACTTAGTCTTGGGTCCCATCTTCGAGCTATCGCCCTGGCAAAATAGGGTAGTCATTTAGATCTATCCAATGAGGGAGTAGGACTTAGCGCCAAGAGGGCTGGGTTCCAGCGCACCCAGATTCCCTAAACTATGTTGCAACCATAGGTTATTTTTATTGGTCTTATGGCCCCGTACAAGATCTCATTAGCCCATGCCTTTTATACCCCGACAAGGTATAATTGGTCCTACTAATAGGTGTGTACATCGGAATCCACGTCTAGCTCATGTGGTTTTATGTCGGTTATAGACTCTCCAACCAGTCATTCTAGTCCAATTTCAGAATAAGCAACTCGGTTCAGTTCTCTAGCTCTATCATCTTAGCTCATTTCAACAAGATATCGTACTCGCATCTTCATACTTAGGACATGCCTTGATCATCGTAATGTAATATTTTGACCATCTCAACTTACTTTAGTAGTTCAGTTCAATTTACTTATTGGTCATCGCATGTCATATCAGTTCAAGCATTATATTCAGTTATGTTTTCTCCCACTTACTCAGTACATTGAAAGTACTAATGCATACTTTTATGTTGTATCGTTTTATGATACAAATGGTGGTGTTCTCGACTCAAAGATCGTTAGTCGCCCTCGGTTCGCATCCTCCTCCCCCAGCAGTTGAAGTGTGAGTCCTCATCACTTGAGGGCCTTATTTCATATTCTTTCGCTAGTTCATTATTTTTAGTTAGACTTAGAGTTGGGTCGGGACTTGTCCCACCACTCATTAGTTAGGAGGGCTGCATTACGAATTTATTTCCATGTACTTAAGATGATTTAAACGTTATGTCTTCAGTTTTATTTTCATAAATGATTTCCATATTATTATTTCAAAGATTCCTATATTTGTTTTACCTCGTAATACCAGTATGGTAGACCAGTGGGTTGACTTGGGTCACTCGTGGCTCTAGGTCCCGTATTTCGTCCAAGGTGTAGACTCCGGGGCGTGACAAACTTGGTATCAGAGCTAGGTTTAGTGTATCTTGGAATGTCTGAAAGACACATCGAGTAGTCCTTTTCATGGGTGGAAGCGCGCCACAATTATGACGAGGAGGCTACGAAATTTTATTAGGAAACTCTTTTATTCATACTCTTTATCATGTGTTAAAGTTCAATTTCATAAACGTCCTTCTAACTCGTGCTCTGTTTCATTTCAGTTAACCATGCATCCTAGACACGGTAATGGAAGAAACACCAGTAACGCCAACAAACACCTACCCCACAAACTCTCTAGAAGCTCCTCAAGATGATTTGGTATCTACAAACAATCTGTGTGGCGCCATTCAACTCGCTGGCCCAAATAGTCACCAACCAGGTGAACCAACAGGTCGTTTCGGGTAGCCACGAACAGGTCTGTAGTAGTTGCGAGGGTGCGGGACTTCACCCGTATGAACCCTCCATCATTTTAGGGATTCAATTAGGGAGGATCCCTAAGAGTTCATGGATGAGATCAGGAAGATTATCCCGCATTATGGGTGTTAGATCCTCTGAGAGTGCTGATCTAGCTACCTACCAGCTAAAAGGGGTAGCTCAGGCTTGGTATAACTAATGGAAAGAGGGGCGGCCAACGGGAGCAGTGACTAGTAGAGTAAAGGGGAGTTCCATGGGCGCTTTCTTGGATAGATTTTTCCTGAGCCGAGGGAGGCAAAAGATGGCGGCAGTTTATGAATTTGAGACAGGGCAACAGAATCGTGGAGGAGTATGCTCTAGAGTTTGCTGTGCTGTTCAAGTACGCCTGTGAGATGGTAACAGCCAAGAGCTCGCATGTCCAAGTTTGTGAACGGGTGTCAAACCGGTCCTCAAGAAGTGTGACAACAATGTTGCTGATTAAAGAAATGGACCTCTCCAGCCTGGATCGTCTATGCCTAACAGATTGAGGCTGAAAAATTGAAGGACATGGAGCAAAAACAAGCGAAAGCAAGGAATAGCTAGTCGATTATGACCATTTCGAGGTCTCGGCGTAGTAGTCGCCTACGCTAGCCAGCTAGAGCCCCAAGACCCACCAACCAGGCTGCCCCGACCTTTTGGTTCTCTAGGATCAGAGGGGCGGGCATCTGGCTCCTCAGTCCCGAGCTGCACCGCCAGCAACAAACATATCCAACTTTCCCCTAAGTGTGACAAGAACCACCCAAGAGGAGTGCCTTCTGTGGTTGGACATAGGTTGTTGGTCGGTGGGATGTTTCTGGTCATCGGCCGAAGATTACCTTGTCAGCAGGACGGGGGTAGAGCACAATCCACCACATCCCCGCTCCAAGAAGCCGACTCACCAACAGTCGACTCATTAGGTACGATGCGGTCAACGCCAAAATCATTTTTATGCATTGTCTTCTCCCGTCAGACCAGAGAGCTCACCAAATGTAGTCACAAGTATGTTACGCTCTACATCTAGATATGTATGCCCTATTAGATCCAGGGCCACCCTTTTCGTTCGTGACTCCCTATGTAGCACACACGCTTAGTATCACCCGCGAGGTCCTCTCAGACCGTGCTCCCCAATCTCCACCCCGGGCCAAGTGTCGTTTAGAGCTAACCGAGTGTATAGAAACTTCCAATCTCACCTCAATAAAGTCATTCCAACTTATCTCATAGAGTTAGATATGGTCGAATTTCACCTTTATCCTCTAAGATGAATTGGTTACACTCGTTATGCCTAAGCTTGGATCATGGTAACTAGAGTTGTCACATTCTAGTTTTCAAATGAACTAGTGTTAGAAAGGATGGGCGCGCTCGCGCCTAAGGGTAAGTTTATTTCCTACCTTAAGGCACAAAACTCATTCCAAGGATGTCTATCATCTAGTTCTATCAAGATTCCAACCAGACCCCAACTATCCAAACAACAAAGAGTTAGTGAGTTCCCATATGTATTTCGAGGATCTTCCTGAGTCCCCTAAATGGGAAATAGATCTCAAAATAGACCTCCTCCCGCATACTTAGCCCATCTCCACCTCCCTCTCTACAAAAGGGCTCCATATAGCTTAAGGGAGTTGAAGGAGCACTTAAAAGATCTTCTTGACAAGCGGTTTTATCGTACCCAACATCTCTCCTAGGTACCTTTCAAAGATTATTCGTGCATAAGAAAGACGATACTCTCTGAATGTAATGTGCATAGATTATCATCAGCTAAACAAAGTCACGTCACAAATGTGTATCCTACCTGTGAATTGACGACCTCGTTTGACCAACTTCGTGGAGCTAGTTGTTTCTCAAAAATCAATCTCATGTCGTGGTACCATCACTAAGGGTCGAGTGTGACATACCAAAAACAACATTCAGAACTCGATATGGTCACTACGAGTTTGTGGTGATGTCCTTCGGGCTAACAAACGCCCCAGCAGCCTTCATTGACTTAATGAACAGGGTCTTCAAACATTATCTAGATATGTTCGTCATTATGTTTATCGACGACATTCTAATATACTCCAGAGTGAGGAAGAGCATGATGATTACCTGATATTAGCATTATAGACACTTAGAGACCGCCAGTTATTCGCTGCTCAGCAAGTGCAATTCCCTGAGCAAAGTACGTGACTTTCTTAGGTCGTGGTCTCTGTGTGAAGGAATTCAAAGTTGATCCTCGCTAAAGATAGCAAAAGAATGAAAGATTGGACCTGCACCTACCTCTCTTATGGAAATCAGGAGTTTCCTGGGCTTAGCTAGCTATTACTGATGGTTTGTGGAAGGCTTCTCCTCTATAGAATCTCTTGGACTAAGTTAACTCAGAAGAAAATGAAATTTCAAGTGGTCTACGTGTGTGAGAAGAGTTTCTAGGAGTTAAAGACTCCGACTCACCAATGTCTAATTTTGACCTCACGTAAGGAACAGATGGGTTGGTTGGGTTCATTGCACATTTCCCGAGTTGGACCTGATTGTGTTCTCGATGCAGCGGGATAAGGTGATAGCTTACGTCTCCGCATTGTACTTCAAAGTTCATGAGAAGAACTATCCAACTTATGACTTGGAGTTGGCGGCGGTGGTGTTCGCACTAAAAATATGGAGACATTACTTATATGGAGCTCATGTGGATGTGTATATAGATCACGAGCCTTAAGTATGTGTTCAGTCAGAAGGACCTAAATCTGCGATAGGAGAAGGTGGCTGGAGCTACTAAAGTGACTATGACATGAGCTTGCCGTATCATCCCCGAAAAAACCAATGTGGTGGCTGACGCCCTAAGCAGACGGTCTATTGGAAGTGTGGCTCACATTGAGGAAGGCAAAAGGGAGTTAGTGAAGGATGTTCAGACTAGCCCGCTTAGGGTGCAGTTGGTGGATTCAACCAAGGTAGTGGTAATGAAAATGGGTTTGATTCATCCTTGGTAGTTGAAGTTAAGTCCAAACAGGACGAAGATCCCATTCTACTTAAACTTAAAGAAGTGGTTCTCAGGAAAGAGGTCGAGGCTTTCTCCAAAGGGGGGAGATGGTATTCTCCGTTATTAGGGCAGTAATGTGTGTACCGTACGTTGATGAGTTAAGACATCGATATTGGCTAAACACAGTTATAGATATTCCATCCATCCGGGTGCTACGAAAATATACCATGATTTACGAGATATCTACTAGTGGAACGGAATGAAAAGAGATATTGCTGATTTGTAGCCAAGTGCCCGAACTACTGCCAGTTAAAGTGGAAACACTGCAGACCAGAAGCATGACCGAGGATATCAACATACCCACATGGAAGTGGGAAGAAGTAAACATGGATCATTATGGGTCTACCTTGACTCGTTGGCAACATGATTCAATCTGGGTGATAGTAGACCGGATGATTAAGTCAAGACACTTCCTCCCGGGCCAAAACCATAGATTCACTGAGGACTATGCTAGACTTTATATCCGAGTTAGTCGACTCATGGGGTACCCTTATCCATCATTTCCCTGCATAACGGTACCCAATTCACCTCTCACTTCTGCAAGTCTTTCCAAAAAGGACTAGGTACCCATGTCAAGCTCAGCACAACTTTCAGCCACGTGATGGATTGACAAGCCGAAATGGACTATTCGACCCTAGAAGATATGTTGAGGGAGTGCGTGATCAATTTCAAGGGCAATTGAGATGATCACTTGCCCTCATCGAAGTTCCATACAACAATAGCTACCACTTTAGTATTCAGATGGCCTCGTTTGAAGCATTATATGGTAAGGAGGTGCAGATCTCCTATAGGGTTGTTTAAAGTTTGTGAAGCTACATTAATAGGGCCAAACTCGCTCACGAGGCAATGAAGAAAGTATAGTTTACCCGAGAAAGATTGAAAATAGCTCAGAGTTGTTAGAAATCTTATGCCGATGCAGGAGAAGAGAATTGGAGTTTGCAGTTGATGACTGGTCTATCTAAAAATTTTCCCATGAAAGGGTGATGAGATTTGAGAACTCCACTCTCGCCTCTGGTGTATGTAGGACCCGCTGTATCCCGAGGTGTACGGCAATGTGGCCTATGAGTTAACTACCTTCAATTTGCCAACCGTGCACTCAGCCTTCCATGTGTCACTATTGAAGAAGTGCATCGGAGATCCAATCAAGGGTGCCACTGATAGTGTGGAGATAAAAGAAATTCTCTCTTACGAAGAGGTTCTAGTTCGATCCTTGACCATCGTGCTCGTAAGCCGAAACAAAGAAATCAGTCGGTAAAAGTTTATGGAGAAATCAGATGGTTGAGGGAGCCAGATGGGAAGCAGAAGCAGACACGATGGCCGTATACCCTCACTTATTCTCTCCTAGTTTAGATCCAAGACTCAAGTATTAACTCCTTTCTCTCGCATTCTATTCGCTTTGTACTCACGCCTCTATTTAGATCCCTGGTGTATATTCTAGTTGCACCAACTCTATTAGTGCGGTTAAATAGTTTGGAGTCAATTACTCCTCCGTAAACCGCCACAAATTCGCCTTGGGAATTTCAGCTCCTTTCCTAGTTTTATCCTTCATTCGAGGATGAATAATCCCAAGAGGGAGATATTATAACACCCCCAAAAATCTCTATGACCAAATCCTGACTTAAAGTTGATCATACAGAAAGCTGAAAAAATATTCTCCCTCGGGACCAGCCTCTCGCACGACTCTGTAGAAGGATTGTAAGGAGTCGTACTGCTGACCTGTAGTGTGTTCCGTAGAGCCTGCTAATCTGATTTAGAAGTCATGGCAGACTCACGACTCAGCCTAAGTTTCATAGTATGATTCAGAGAGTTTGGCAGGAAGAGGCAAGGAAACCTCGATTAGATCCTCGATCCGTCAGCCGGTAATGAAATGCATCAAGGATCATTGATAGGAGGTTCATAGAATTTGCAAGGAAGGATCAGTAGCTACAAATAATCTCAGTAATGAGTCGTAAGATGATGGTACGACTCGTCATTTCAGTCGTGGAGTTGAGTGTCGCATACCTCGACTTTCAGCTAAATTTGGAACCGCTTTTAGGTAGGTGGATAGACCCAACCTAATGAATTTAAGGAGTCAAATTGTTAACATCAACTCTTAGGGCGTAAGAAGTGCATTGGCTTCAAGTTCAGATTATAAGGAACCTCTAGCATGAAGTTGAGTTGAGAGTCTTCCTACCGATTGGGTTTTTCATGAAAGTTCTTACAAAGACCAACTTTAAATAATCATAACTCCTATTATACGAATTGTTTTTGGATGATCTAACATATCATATTAAATCTCGTTGAGTCTTCTTTCAACGCATCCAACCCATCAATTGGAGTTCGGAAAAAAATTATGGATGCTTCAGTAGCATCACGTTTGCTGAGAGGATCAGCTTGTTACCACGAGTCTTGGTACGACTCGTGGTATGAAGGTACGACTGTACCAGGGGTTTTAGAAATCTTTTAAAGTCTCTCAGAAGTTAAGAATGGCATACCAATGACCCATAGAAGCCACCACGAGTCATGGTACAATTCGTAGCACCGATGCATGCATTTTTAAGAATCCTTTTTCCCAGGGTATTTTTGTAATTTTCTATGCTTCTAACTCTTAAACCAAGCTGTTTTAGGCTTATTTTGGGATTAATTAAAGGAGTTTTTCTAGTCTAACCCCTCACTGTTCTCACAACCACCGTAAAGTTCTTCTTCTCCCTTCTTCTCTCAAGGCTCAAGAGCTAGTGTTCCTCTCCAAGGTGAAACAACTTCAAGATCTTTAGAGAGATCCTTTCAACCAGGTATGGGGAATTCAACAAAGAGATTGTTCTCCCTTGTGTCCCCTAAAACTCTTCTCTCGTTCACTCATCAATTCTTAGCCCTAAGTTTTCAAACCGAAGATATTGTTGTCATACCTTGAATAATTCATGGGAATATTAATCTATGTTTATTTTAGTTAATTTTCACCAGTTTGTGACAAATGATGCCTATTCCAGTGAAGTAGAATTTTAACCCTAACTTTGAAGTAAACTAGAATCCTATATATGTCCTCAATTATTGAATCATGCTTGATCTTTCAAAGTTAAATTCCTATAGTATTTGTTTGTATCAAAATCAGTTAAAGGTTTAATTAGTCAGTATCATCAAGAAATTTATTTACTCTCAAGAGCCACTCAAGAATGTAAGTCTAGCCTCACCGATTTTTAGCAACCTCCGGTTGACCGTAATAATATTAGCCGATCGCTTGACTATAGTCATTTCTGAGGTGTCAGTGGTGCCTCCCAATTATCAGTTATTATATCAGATATCAGTTATCAGATTTTAGTAGTTCTTTAGATGGTTATGACGCCTAGTATAAGCAACTCGACCTCGCCCAACACCGGGGCTTCCAGATCCATTCAATAAGACTCTCTGGGTACTTCCAGATAAGTATCCTGATTTAGTCTTGGGCCCCAACTTTGGAGCTATCAGCTTGGTAGTGATAGCTTTCCCCTATGTTAGATCTATCCAGTGCGAGTATAACTTGAACACCAAGAGGGCCTTGCAGTTTCAAATTATCCAGCCAAAAACCACGCTGCTACCGTAGGTTATTTTTATTGGTCTTATGGCCCCAGACAGTGATCTCACAGTCCATGTATTTATACTCTGGTAAGGTATATTGGGTCTTACTGATGGGGTGTGTGTACATCAGACTCACGTCTAGCTCACGTGGTTTTGCGTTCGTTATCGGGACTCTCCCACCAATCGCTTCAGCTTCACTTTGTAATAAGTAGCTCAATTCAATTCTAGTTCTATCAGCTTAGCTCATTTCAGTTCAGTATCTCAGACTCAATACTTTCATACTTAGGATATGCCTTGATCATCGACAGGCCTTTTGACCATTTCGCTTACTTATAGTCTTGGCCTCGTTTTTACTTATTGGTCATTGCATGTCTTATCAGTTCGGGTTAATATATTCAGTTATGTTTTCTCCCACTTACTCAGTTCATTCAAAGCAATTGACGCATACTTTTATGTTGTATCGTTTCATAATACAGTTTCAGACATTCAGACTCAAGACCGTTAGTCACCGCGGGGCACCCGATCCTCCTCCCAGCGCTGAAGCGGTGAGTCCTCATCACTCGAGGGCGTTATGTCATTTCTTTCAGTTAGTTCATTACCTTAGCTAGACTTAGAGTTAGCCGGGACTGTCCCGCACACTCACGCTGTAGGGTTTTCAGACACGTAATTTTGTTTTAATTTCGATGATTTAAACTTTATGTCTTCAGTTTTATTTTCATAAATGCTTTTTTATATTTTATTCTAAAGCCTACATATTTTTCTTACTTAGAATACCAGTGTATGATAGACCAGGTTGACTTGACGTCACCGTGACTCCAAATACCGTGTCCGTCCAGGATGTAGACTCGGGCGTGACAAATACAAATAAAAAGTAATTTCAAAAACTAATATACAAGTTTGCGTAACACCATGACACATAATTAAAGAGTACTAATTTACTTAAAAAAGAAAAATAAATTCTTATAGTAATCTCAACCTCAATATGAGATTTTTAAATATTTTAGAGAATATTCTTGTGATATCAATAAAAACAGACAAAAGAGGAATAGATGATAAAAAAAGTGTCAAAAAATAATATTATTATGAATGTTATCTTATTTTCCTAGATAAAACCCTTACGCAACTCCAACATGAGTTACCTACGTACTCAAAACTAACAAAGAAAGAAAATCAAGCAATCGTATCAAAAGATTTATCAAAAGTTGCTACTAAAAATTTGTAAATAATTAAAGTAACCAAACCCCTGAAAAGTCATAACTCATCAACACTAACATAATACCGTTGAATTAAGAATTCAAGAAGATAAGAGATAAATTAAAAAGTACTAAAATCTTCATATATAATATAAATGGGCGAAGAAAATCAACAAATATAATGGAAAAAAAAATCATATGATGAAAAATCTACAATTTTTTATTTTAAAATATTTCAATTTTTTAATTTTATAATTTATGATTGTGTTTTTATAAATTAAAAATTAAAACTAAATGTATGTATGTATGTACGTATGTATATATATATATATATATAGTGAACGTACATAAATCTAAGAGAAATTGGATGAGGAAACTTCAGTAGGTCTCCTATTGCTCTAAAAAAGATTAAATTTTAAAGTAAGAATTCAAGAGAACTTTAATAGAGGAAACGTATGAGACAATGGTCCTCTAATGGTTTATGTATTGAATTTTGTTAACCGAATTTAGTGCTTTAGTTATTCCATGCAATTTTATAATTCTTCAATTTCTAAATATTCTTTTAAAAAAACTCAAAAGAATAAAAATGTAAAAAAATTAAAAAAATTAAAAAAATTAAAAAAATTAAAAAAATTAATATTAATATTTTAATTTTTAAATTTGAATATCCCACTTTTAATGATGATGATGATGATGACAACGACGACGATGGCGATGATGATGATGACGACGACGACGACGACAACGACGATGATGATGATTATTATGATGATGACGACGATGATGATGATGATGATGACAACTACGACGATGATGATCGTGAGTTATTAAAAATTAATAATGAGAAGTCTTGAAAATTGATCTCATTTTATCTTTTATTATCTTCTTAATTTTTTATCTAATTTAAATTATTTAATTATGTGTTTATTTTTGTATTTTAATTAAATTACATGTTTTTTTTGTTTTTTTAATAATTTAAAGATTAAAAAGGACTTAAGAAATATGATTGTTGCATATTTATTTATTTGAATGACTTTCTATCTTTCATTATTTATGAAAAATATTTTATTAAAATTTAATAATGAGTGTCTTGGAAATTGATTTATTTTATCTTTCATTTTCTTTAATTTTTTTATTTAATTTGAATTATTTAATTAAATAGTGTATTTAATTTTTTTTAAATAATATAAATGGTCTATGCTAAATAATTTAAAGATTAAAAAAGACTTAAGAATATGATTTTTGGCATATTCATTCATTTGAATGATTTTCATCTTTTATTATTTATTGAAAATATTTTATTTATCAAAACTTTTGGAATGTCCTACTTTTTAATAATGAATAAATGTTAAATTTTAATGGAGAGTAATTTTATTTTAGATAAAGCGTAAAAATGTCATTTAACTCAAGGGTATTTAGTAATCACCTTACACTAAAGTGCTTCCCACTTATATAATAGCCATATGATACGCGCGCACACACACACACACACACACACACACACACACTCGCATTCGAACCGATATTTACGATGACATTAAATAATTTTACCACTCGACTATATATGCTCTTGATTAAATTTTTTTATTTTTTAATAAAATTGAGGGACATCGTCAATTTTCTTTAAAAAGTTATTTTTTTAAATAAATACTGTGAGATATTAGTAAATCGAATTAATCGACCCTATCCTTCGGTTTCTTTTAAAATAGTTAAAAATAAAAACCAACGGATCGGATGGTTACCCTCGATTTTTCAATACACCGTACCTTGTCCGTGATTTTTTATTTCCTTAACTTGTGGTATTTTAGTAGTGATAATACCATCATAGTATATTCTCATACCAAAGATGATATCATTAAGGTCTGTTTCTATCTTTCAGTGAGAAACTTCTCGCATTCAACGATACCGTCACAATATATCTATACACTATCATGGTACCATTGAAGTTTGCTTTAGTCTTGCAGTGAAACACTCCTTAGTCCTTTATGATACCATCTGAGTATATTTACATACTGGTATGGTATCATTGAGATTTGCTTCAATCCTTAAGTGAGACTCCATAGTCCTCCATGTACCATAATAGTATATTCATATATTTGTACAATATTAATGCGGTCAGTTCAGTTTTTCAATGAGAGACTTTTCAGCCTTCCATGATACCATCACAAGATAAATCGATACAATATTGTAGTATCATTGAGGTATTCTTCCGTGCTTCAATAATACCACGTAACATATTTATATACCGTCATGGTATCATTGTGGTCTTTTCAGTCCTTCAGCTGAGACAATCCTTCCGTCCTCTATGATATCTTCATAGTATATCTATATATTAGTATGGAATCATTGAGGTCTTCTCTCTACTATTTAGTGAGAAAATCAATCCTCAATGATGCCATCGCATTATTCTATATAACGTCATGGTATCATTGAGGTCTATTTCAGTCCTCACGATACCATCACAAGATATTTAATACCGTATGGTATCATTAAGATTTTTCGCCTTTCATGAAACTCCCCAATTCTCCATGATACAATCATAATATATCTATAGAATTAACATGATATCATTGAAGTATGCTTGCCTCAATGAGACACTTCGCCTCGTGATACTATCATAGTATATCTATATACCGGCATGATATCATTCATGTCTACTTTGATCCATCAAGTGAGGCACTTCTCGTGTCCTCTATGATACTCCGCATGATATATATCAAATACCCAAGATACCATATAATTTACCTTTTAATTTTGATATTTTTATTTTTATTTTATATTAATTCAATTTAAAATATTAAAAAAACAAAAAAAACATTTGAGATAGTCAGTTATATGAAATTGGAAATTAAATTATGATTGAAATAAAAAGTGATAGAAAAAATATTTTTAATTTTTGTATTTTAATTAAATTACATGTTTTTTTTGTTTTTTTAATTTTATATTTTTATTCATAAAAAATTAAAAAAACTCAAAATTCATAAAAAAAAAAAAACCCCAAAAACAAAAAACAAACAATATAAAAAATATAAAAAAACTAAAAAAATAAAAAACAAGAAAACAAATAATGAAATGTTATAAAATAATATCTCTAATAAAGAATAAAATAAATAAAATAAATAAAAAATTTTTTATTTATTTTGATTTTAATAAATAAAAGGATAAAAATAATAAATAAAAGAATAAAAATAATAAATTGAAGGATAAAAGTAATAAATAAAAAATAAAAAAATATAAAAATGTGCAAAAAGAATGTATTTTAGATAAATACTTTATCCTAAATGAATATTAAAGAAATTAGTAGTATGAAAAGAAATAAATTAAAATAATTAGTTTACTTTATAGAATACTTTATGTAAATTTTTTTTAAGAAAAACTCAAACCCTGCCCCTCCACCCCCACCCCTACCCAACCAACAAAAAGATAAATAAAAAAAGAAAACTGCTTTTAAGATGAACTTATCGACTTGTAATAAAATTGACCATTTTTTGACTTTATCTAATCCTAGTAGGACAAACATACTGTCACTTGTCAGTTTTCAGGTCCCATTAATCTGTTCATAATGCGTTTCTAATCAACATTTGGCTTTTAGTAAGAGATATTTCTAGTTATGAGGTTCATTTTTCACTATCGCAGAAAGACAACTTTCAGGCCAATACTTAAATGCATATAAGGGTAGAACCATTATGAATACATAAAATCCTCCAAGTTGGTTCCACAACTCACTTTTACACTTTAACTTGTTATATACTTGTTTACCCCCTAATCTCATTTGGAAGTCTACAATACCACCTCAGAGAATAATAATTTCACAACAGTGGAGTAAGCCACACTGCCATGATTACTTCCACGCTTCACCGCCACGTTGTACACACATCACCATGTAACTAACCTGTCACATTCAATCAATCTCTTCTTAAACTGGTTCTATTTTCGCTTCTTCTTGTATCTTGCCTTCTAATTTTTTCTTCACTCGTAAATTGTCAATTTTCCACAATACACATATATAGAAGAATGGCAAAATTTAAAGAAGAAGAAGAAGGGTGTGGTTTTCAATTTTTATTTTATTCTATCAAATAATAAGAATAATAGAGAAGAATGGAAAATAAGAAAAGAGGTAGATTAGTAAACAATGAGGGGCGAAGAATAAAGGAGAAGGGTGGGGTGATTTGATTTTATTTTTATTTTTATTCACTAATTAATATGAAGAAGGAGAGAAAACATGAAATGAAGAAGAACAGAGTGGGGTTGAAGAATGGCAAAAAGGGCTAATAAGAAGTGATATGTGGATGGGGTCATTTCATTTTTTATTTTTATTCACTAAATAATATGAAGAAGAGAGAGAATAATGACAAAATCTGAAGAAGCAAGGAGAAGAGAGGATTGAAGAATGGCAGGGTGGGAGGGTTTGAAGAAAAGAATGAGAAGGGTGGGTTATTTATTTTTATTTTTTATCTACTAAATAATATAACATATAATTTGGACTCCACTTTTTTTTTCTAAATACTGTTTTTAAATTTTTTTTTAAATTTTCCATCAAATTTTTGGGTGGTATTTAATAAACTTCAACAAAACAGGGACAACAAATATTACAGCAAAGTTAAAGGTTAAAGCAGAGTTTTGACACCTCAGTGGGGATTTATGCATTACCTAACAATTGATATCAACTATTCAATTGAATGGACAGATGTTGAAAACTTGAAGGGAAATTATAGAACATTGACTCTAATTTGAAAGAATTTGAGACAACTAACATAACTTATTCGTAGTAAACACCCCCGAACACGCGTAAAAAATTTAAAATATAAATTTTAAGTGTTAAAAAAATATATGTTAAGTTCAAGTGTTCAATTATAACAAATATAATTTAAGTATCTAAATAAAATTTTACCGATAAATTTAAGGAGTTATTGGTGTATTCAACCTATTTCTAATAGAGTAAATTTTTGAAAAAATCATTCAACTATGAAGAATCACAAAAAGATAGTTATTTAACTTTATTTTTGTATAATAAAATCACTCCAATTAGGATGTTTCTATTATAAAGTTATTTCGCCAAATTTGACATAAAAATCATAAGAAAATAAAAACATAAATCCCATAAATAAATTTTTAAAAACCCACATCTTAAACCCGACTCACCCACCTACGGATCAACATGGTTCTTCATCTAAAACCCCTATAGCATTATATGAATGGCACACAAATGACATGCAAATAACATTGAATTAATAATGTTAATCTTAGAATTTATTGTTTTATAATTTTTAAAAAAACACAAAAATAATAAAAATATTTAATTATATAATTATCTTTGACACTAATAAAAATCGGACTGAGTACGTGGGTGAATCATGAAGAGACACGTGGTAAGAATAATAGGTCAAAAGTGACTTAAAGGTGAATGATACCAAATGCTGTCTTTGCTAATATAACCGATAAAGGTAAACCTAACTATGAAAGATCCTGAGGTCAAGACAAAAAGCCGTCATATCAACTAAGCCCACCTAACTCCGGATGTACGAGATCGGGCACCAGGTTGTGAATGGACAAGATAAGGTTGAGATAAGCTCAAAGATCCAATCATATGAAGGGTTCGAGAACTTCACCAACCATTATATAACTAAAGTAACGTGCAGATACTGGACTCAATAGAGTGAGATTCTCGATGATGCTCCCTAGAGTTTAGCTATAAATAGTGTTCTATCTAATCATTATAAACCATTTGATTTTTACTCATTTACCAAAGATTATACTCTTACTTTGTATTCTAAAGATTTGAAATTCTATGATTTCATTATTTTGAATCATATCAATAAGATCGAGCTTACCCCCGTGACGCTACCAACTACCAACAAAGGAACTCAGACTCATTCTATTTATTTAATTTATTATTTCACGTCCATTTCATGTTTTTTTAAAAATTTCTTTGTCTTGTTCATATTATTTAAGCAAAGTTATAGTATATAAAACCACGGTTTTGGTCATCTCACCACGTGCCTTGAACTACGTCTATAAATTCAACCACCATTTAAGAGTAAATAGTTTGGCGCTCATAGTGGGCTAGGATAATTATGGTGTTGTTTTGACCCACTGATTCACCGCTAACTTGCTTTGTTTCTCTATGTTGCAAGAAAATTCATCAATTATGGATCATGATGAGAGGAATGTTCCACATGCCGGTAACCACGACAATTTCGATTTACCTTCAACTGGCGAGGAAAATCGCAGGATCGGTAACCATGTTTGGAACGAAGATGGAGACTTGGCCCTCGCTCTCGTAGAGGCAATGACTAGAGAACTACAAGGAATCGATCCCAAAATGACTTATTCGAGGATGAAAGTGATGGTGATGGTCAAACTCCCGGGCTAATGGCCTCGTATTTCGCGTAATCAATAAAAATTCCGATGTCACAACCGAAAGAGATAATGATAAATTTTCACGTTACGACCGGATGATGACCCAAATCCAATAGAAAGTGACAGGGTTCTCTAATGATGCTAATTGGGAAACTCCAAGACTACCCGCCACCGTTGTTTTGACCAAGAAACCCCATACAATGCCTTAAATGCCTTGAGAATTGAATTTTCTGGATAAATATTATGAGGATGGTAGCCGCGGGAAGCAAGTAAACATTCAAATGGATAATTTTTGTGGACAAGTTTATGAAGTATATTGGGAAAAAGACATAAAATCCCCTCCCGAACTTGTCTACACAACTCAATTTAGCACTTTAACTTTACGGGCATTTGTTTACCCCTAAAGCGCATATGAAGTCTATTAAATACCACCCTAAGAGAATAATATCACTTCACAATGTGAAGTGTTTTACACTCGCCCCACATCAACGCCACGCATGCCAAGTTGAAAATTATTTAAATCATAAATTCAAATTTTTTATTTTTTTTATTTCTTTCCTTACTTATATTTTTATACACTAATTAATTTAATATAAAAACAAAAATACTAAATATTCTATTAATAACAATCAAAATTTTATATTTTTAAAATTCAAAACTTTTTTAAAAATTGAATCCGAAAGCGCAAAGTAAAAAAAATTGATAAATAAGTGTACTTTTGTGTGTGTCTATGAGGGGGGAGGGTGTTGGGATGGTGGAGGTTCGAAGATGGAGAAATGGTGGGGGTTGGGTCAGAAGAAGGAGAAATTGTGAGGGTTCCAAGAAGGAGAAAAGGGGTGAGGATTCGTAAGAAGATAGGTCTGGGGGGAGGAGAAAGAGGGTGACGGGTGGGTTGAAGAAGGACAGAGGATTAGTAATTTGAAGAATGAGAAGGGGGTGAGGATTTGGGGCAAAAAGATAGAGTTGCAGGATTTTGTCTCTTTAAATTCTTATTATATAATATAAATATCAATGGACCCATTTTTCCCCCAAATACGTACTTTTTATTTTTTTAAAATCTCAATACCATAGTTATATGAAACTATCCATTTATCTCCTCTTGTTACTTACCCAGGTCATAGTGGCACCCTCAGACCGCTGTTGGCATGTCCACTCCAGGTGCACTCAAATCAGGCTACCCTCCCTTTCTTTTTAATTATTAAGTTTAACATTTGCATATATATTAAAAAATTAATAAAAATGATAATTTGACTAATATGATTCTATTAATTTTTTAAATATATACAATAATAATTTTTTTCACATTTTAGAATGACTTTAAATACTAAGGTAGAATTGATAATTCTTTTCACACATTTTAGAATGACTTTAAATACTAAGGGCAGAATCGATAATTCTTTTCACATTTTAGGAATGACTTTAAATACTAAGGGTAGAATTAAAAAGCTATGGTCAATTTTCTCTTGAATTTTGAAACTAGCAAGTATTTTAAAATAATTATTTTAAATATATCTAGCAATTAAAATAGATGGGAGAGAGTATCAATTAGTGACAAACATATTAGGAGTGGATATACTTTGATATATTTCAAATTTTTGTATCAAAATTAATTTTTTTTACACTGCGGTTCAAATGTAACAATATTTAATACATTAATTGATATGTATTTTAAAAGTTAATATTAAATATGCTATTCGATATTTGTATATTAAAATTAAAATATAGAATACAATATCAAATATTTAGTTGCATATACAATAAATATATTTTATATTATTATACAAGTAAATTTTGAAATCTAAATATAAGCTGATAAAAGTCTAAAATAATAAATTTAATTAATTAGAGAATATTAAAGACTTATAATACAATTATATAACTAAGATGTTTGTTAAAAATTTGAAGTTATAATTATGAAGTCGAATAAATCACTTTATTATTAACTTATTATATCATAATTTATCGAAATTGAACTTAAATATATTAAATTATATCAAATTAATTAATATAATAATAAATATAATAGTTATAAATCAAAAATTAAATTATCTAAAACAAAGTTTTCAATAAGGTATGTATCATAAATACTCCTATAATATACATTACAATGTCGAAGAAAAAGTACAGATAATACTCGATTCTGATCTCATTTTACGCTTTAGAATTCTCCCCAGTGGATTTACTGAAAAAATTAATAAGAAAAGTATCGGAGAATATAAATAAATATGAGTTTGATCTGTCTTTTATTTAATTATTTATCACCAAACTTATTTTTATCCGTATAAAATATAAACAATTTAAATTAATACTCATTTTATATTTGACTTATTTTCAATCTAAGTAGCTTTAATACAGCTCTACCATTTGTCACATAAACACTATCTTTTCTATTCTCTCGTGTTTCTTGCTTGGTTAGTTAATTCTCTTGTAGCTATGGCTTTTGAATTTAAACAAATCGGGACAAGAAACAGTAAGTTTGTGACTGTGTTCCTTCTTGAATGTTACTTTTTGGTCCAGAAGAAAATATTATTATTTATTTTAAATAAAAATTATTAGTACTGGGAGTGGTAGATGGTGCAGTTACATAGTAATAATTGTTAAATAACCAAAATGTATATGACGGACTTGGTGACTGGTCAGTACAAAAGGGCAGAGGTGTCAAATAAGTGTGTTAAAGTTGAATTTGGATGAGTCAATAAATAAATAGATTATTAATCTGTTTAAAAATTATTTAGATCCTAATGAGCTAAATATGCAGTTTATAACTCAATCTGTTTAATTTTTATTAAATTTTAACTGTTTTATTTATTGAGAAATTTTTTATGCATAGATAAATAGGACCTAATCTATACTATATTAAAAGTGTAAAACCCTTAGATATATTGATTAAACTTCATTAAAATATATCACAATAGACAAAAATTTTAAGATTTTTATTTTTACATAATTATTATTTTAATTATATTATTTTTTTTATTTTTTTTGTTTGGTTTTGGTATTTTTTTTTTTTAGAATAAGCTTTAACCCTTTTTATTGAAAACTATATTACAAGCCTTATACCATTTTTAATTCTCTCATCTCTTGAACTATTCGCCGTAGACCCAAAACCAAAACGACCCCTAATTTTTCTTGGTTGTGAGACACATTAAAGTTGAATCTAAGTCCCCAAAGAAAATGCAAATCAAATAAAGAAAACAAAAAAATTAGAGGGGGTCAAACTTCTTGAATAAAAAGAATACAATTAAAAAAATAATTGGAATCTTTCCGAAGAGAATATGTAACCCGACACTGCACAAATAAGATCCGGTTTTAAAAGAGTCCTTAAGGTCATAAAGAGACCTTCAAAATGAGTTCTTTTTTCCGGTCATAGTTTATTTTTTTGATAGTCACAATTTTCTTTTATCCTAATTTATTATATTATATTTTTACTTAGACATAACTCTATTTATAATAAACCTTTTAAAAAAAAAAAATTGCCCAAATTTTTTTCTAATTTGGAAAAGTCACCCTCCCTCTCCACCTCCCGTCTTTTTTTCGTTGTAACTAAAAGGCCTTCTTTTTTTCTTTCCTTTTTCATAGTAATGTAAAGATTTCTTTTTTTTCCTTTTCTGATAATTTGTTTGGTGTGAAGTACTATTCTAATATTCTTATATTTTAAAATCCTTTTAATTTATAATTTTTTCTACTTTTGAAAAAATTTATAATTACATAATTTAATTAATCAACTTTTTATATCAATACTTTGATTCAACACCAATCTTGTATGATTTTAAAGCACCTATCTTCTTTTTCTTGTCTAGAAACTTTATATTGTGGATATGAAAAGAACAATAATAATTGTTATACTAAATTTCAAGTTATTTATATTCAAAATAATTTAACTTAGATTATCTCTTAGTTGAGGCTAATATTGATATTATGTTATCTCCTTTAATTGAATTTTATATTGATATTATGTAATTTAAAATTTATGTTATTTATAACTGACATTTTTCATCTACTCATACATTCACAGGTTTCATCTATTTAGGTAAAGTAATGTTTTCATCTTATAAAATAATTTTTTTTAATTAAATTATAAATTATTATAAATGATAATTCTTGTGCGCAATTTATTTTAGATAATGTTGCAATGAAATCTAAATAGAAATTTAGAATGAAATTACCACTTAACAACTTGAGGTGATATGGTTCTCATTGGATAATAAAAAGTCTTAGTAATTGAACCGAATAAGTAAAAAAGTACAAAAAGGAACAAAGGAAAACACTCAAATGACTATAACATTAGTTGATGAAGAGATAATAATTCTTTTTCGTATTAATTTTATATTTATATTTTATATTTTTAGATATATATTTGGGTTCTTATATATTTTTATTATATTTTATATTTATATATATATATATATATATATATTTTTTTTTGACCATTAAAGCTTAATTTTATGCAAGAAACAAAAGTTCATGCTAATACTTTTCAATAATTATATCAAAAGTGAAAAAAATTACAACAAGACAAAATTTGTTACATCATTAATGGACGCATTAATAGTGTTAACTCTAATTTTATATCCGTAAATAAGGAGATTGAGATTAGATTCAATGACAACATCTATAGTTCAAAGAATGCAGCAAGCCACTTTTCTACTGTTATTTCTTCAAGCAATTTTATTTCGTTTGACGATGCAATACAATCTTCCGATGGAACAATCTTTGGTAATTTCTTTAGATTTTATCAACAAATTAACATTCAATATATGCATAATATTTTACTCCTATTTACTTAATATAATACATAAAATTTTGAAATATTGATTGAACTTTTTACCCTTCATTAAAAGATTCTACAATAGACAAATTGCTATATACTATTTTATTTAAATAATTATTATTTAATTATTATCCTAATATTTAGACTTTGGAAATTAATTAAAGTTATAACATTAAATTTTTACTAATTTTAAAAGGTAAGAACTCCTAATACTTAGTATTTAAAATTGACTAAAATTTTGCTTCTTAAATCTTTCTTTAATTGAACTATATTAAAAGTCCAACATTCAAAACTTTAAAATCAATTACAATTTGTTAACTTATATCACCTCTTATTTATTACACTAACTAATTATCCAACACAATATTTTAATTCATGGTATGAGAAAATAACAAGAACGTAATTTGGCGCGATGCATTAATACGTTGAATTCGTCGTCATCCTCCTCCTTTTTTAGTAGTAGGGAAAAATATAGAAACACAACAAACTTTAAGTTGTTTCAATGATTCGGAAGTTCTCTTGTTATTAACTCTCTTTAGTTAAATTTACATTATTTCTTCTGTTTCTACTTATGTGAAGGAGTTTGACAAGACACATAGATTACAGAGAGAATATATTTTTTTTTCTAAAAAAATTAAAAAAATTAAAAAAATTAAAAAAATTAAAAAAATTAAAAAAATTAAGATATTACTAAATATTTGAAGTATGAAGCTCGTAGCAAAAATCATTAACTTTTTCCCCCTTTTAAAAATAGAACTCACACCGTATAAAAATAGTTATTTAATTATTTTTTAATATTTTAATATTTTAAAATTAACTAAATTTTATGTATTAAATCCTTCCTTATTTAAAACATGTAGAAATTATTAATACACACACACACACACAAAATGCATGCATTTAAGTTCTTATTTAAAAAGCAAACAATTATTGTTACCTATAAATCAAACGCTATTTCTAGGACGTTTTTATTGATAGAACAACCGAAGAAAGAACTACTAGATTAATCAAACTATTAAATATAATCATTTATCAATTTGAAATTCATAATTTTCTTTTTAAATTATTATAATGTTACACAAACACATCTTTTAAAATTATTTATGCTATTTTTATAAATTGGTTCTTATTAATGTAAGGGCGGCGTAAGCGCGTATACAAGTAGGCTAGTATTATAAAACATAGCAAGAGTTTTTTTCTACAAAACATCTCGCTTAAATTTGCACTCAAAACTTAAAAAAATTACTCTGCCCTTTCATGTGTGAAAATCATGAAATTGATATGAAATGTGTATATATCTCTAAGAATTTAAAATTCGGCTCACATTTTCATATATGAAATTGTATAATATCATTATGCAATATGTATATCTCGCTCAAGGCATAGAATTTCGGTCACAATTTTGTGCATAAACATTGTATAAAATGGCTATATAATATGTATATAACTGTATAAATTTTGTATAAAGTTCATATTAGGTTTTTAGATATTTAATACAACCACAATAACATTGTATACAACTTTTATACAAATTAAATATAATACAACAACATACATAACTTAAAATATAATTGTGAATCGGAGACACCCAAATTATACCGTTAAAAGGTATATGTGGTCGTTGATCAAATATAGAACCCAACTAACTTGAAGTCAAATCTCACAATGAATAAAGCGAGAAGTTCGCGTCGTTAGTGTAACGTCCAACTTTAAAGTTCAAGCTTCTAAAAGGGGAAAAAGGGGGGGAATATAAAATTATATTTGATTAAAAACCTAATGATTTGATTGTGTAACTAATTTTATAATTAAAGTTGGCTAAAAAGTTGTTCTTCCACGGTAGGTGATAATGCAATTGGGTCTAATCTTATGAATTTCACTTTTTAACGTTATTACATGAACAAAATGATGAGTCATAAATTTCTAAAATCTTTTGACCCCATTAGAGAAATATTATTTTAAGTCCTTCTGGCATTTGAATGTCTACCAATTAACCTTCACCACAAATTATGGGTTGATTTTTCTTGTAATAACTCAAGTCATAAGATGGGGTTTGAAAATCCCAAATCTCCACTATTCATTCCTTTCCTAATCTAGACTTCTTTTATCAAGAAAGTCAAGAATAAAGACACATTTTAATATTTGGAACCACAAAAAATCATTTGAGAATGAAGGAATGGATAGTGTTCATGCAAGACACACTACTAAAATACTATTTTAGAAGACCCAAATACATAACCCCTATATTTGATCCCACTAACCTAGCTATGTGCTCACGCTGCCCTTAACTACCAAAGTGGTGCTACTATAGGTGGAGATGTAGGCACCATGATCTTAGCTAGAGCATCTCCCATGATTGGATCCATCAACAAGAAATAAACATCTATGGACTTCAGCTGGTCCACGTCCCTTTGGAGTTCCAAAACATCAGCTCGAAAAGCTATGATATGTCCATTCCCACCGCCGTCTACCCGCTATTCAACAACAAATTGACTAAGGCATCTAAATGGGCTTGTTAGTGCTCCCGATCTCGACTAAGAGATGTGTCGAGGGGATCCCAAAGGCCACACAAGATCATGTCTAGTATCATCTGCTTAAGCCGGGCCATTTTTGGCCTCAGAGGTATGTCAACTAACCCAAACTTAATAATGTCAACCGGAGTAAGAATTGAGATTGGTCTAGAAGAAGCTATGGTTGCTGGGCCAACAAGTTGAAAAAGGTATGGACCTAGTAGGCCCCCTAGAGGTGGTAGCAGCGGCCTCAACTTGTGTAAGTGTTCAAAAGCAGCACCTCAAGTTCTTCTAGGTCAATCACTCGGTGAGGTATCAATTATTTTCCCCAACCTTCTATTCTTTCCTCTCGACTTCTCCTCATCCTTAGTTCTCATAATGTCCACAACGGCTGAAGCAGAAATTCTAGTATCCATTCTAGAAATTGAAGGAACCTTGGCCAATTAACACATCTCAGTAGTTAAGCATGGGAATGGGAATGATGTCTTCTCTAGTGTGGATCTCTTCCCAATTTCTAGGCGATATTGTCAATGTTGATATTAGAGCGTGTCATGATACATACGATGAACATAACCTTCTCCAACTTAATTTATGTTTTATTTCGAGAGAGTTGTAGCCTACAACTCACAACAGCGAGCCAAAACCTAACTTCAACATTGAAATCCCTTTGTAGATATTAACACCTGACTAATCCATGTAGGAGTAACAATGACAATGATGGAGTCTACCCAAGGTCGCTGACTATCCATGTTGGCACAAATATTTTGCATATACTCATTCTCCCATTCATATAATCTGTTCCATAGTATCTCATTGGGTCCATAGGGCACACTGACCTCCGACTTTTAGCACCTCTAACAACCTTGATTTTTGCCCTTTTTTTCTTCGGAAGAGAAGACAGGGATGCATAGAAGCTGTGGACTAAGGCTTTATTGAACTTAAATAAAGATTGAGTAAAAACTCTCTGCTCGTGAATAGTAGTGTCTTCAGGCGATAGAAATTCTCCTCGTGTGAAGTCCATTTTTGGAAATGGACTTCTCCTCAATGAACATCTGCTCCCTGTTTAATAAAAACTTTTCTTAGGAGACTGGCATAACAAATCGCCAATTATCAGCCTTCCTCTTCTTCCCCACAACTCCTCATTAGCTCGTTTCGAAGTTTTAGGAGACTCTGGAAACAACACCTCCTCTTCAAACTGGAGAGATAGACATACTACTATAAGAATACATACATTACTAGAGTTAGTGATGGTTGAGCTTTTCTATTTCCTGGGTCTGCTTTGTGCAACAAGTGCTTTACCCATTTTATGGTTCTTGACTATTATGCTTTTCTTAGGATGCATATTTGGTACAATATGGTGGTTAGACTCAAAACGACACAAGGTATACAAAAGAGAGCAAGATATCATATAATAAATAGTTGAGATGCATCAAAAGATAAATGCCAGGAGTTTGCAAACCTATTTCAAGGGAACCGCGTAACAATTTCGTGGTTCACAGATGATCCATAGAATCTCCCTTAAGATCTTGTGCACATTTGGACCAATTATGTAGTCACTACGTCTCCACACTCCAGTTCTGCGGTTCGTAGGATGGCATCGCAGAATCAATCCTCAAGGTTAATTCCTACATCATAAAATGCGGAATGGGGTGCCCTTCTTCGAACGCACGGTTCTATAACCGTAGAAGGGCACCCAATCAAGATATTTAAACCTTAATTCTGAATTCACCAAAAATGGCACATGAAATCTAGTCAAACCTCCTTCATACAAACATATACCATACTCAATAATGATGTCGATATGCGGGTCCCGAAACTTCTCAGCTTTTTTTCACACAAGAATTCACCAAGATTAGTCCATGCTAGGCTTCCTAACAAATGTGTCATGTTCAATTATCATGAATAGTATGCAAATCTATTTCCCAAAACCAACCATCTGAAATTCATCCCGAACCCAATCTACAATGCATACAACCACCCAAAAAACAACCAAGTTCCCACTGATGCCCACCAATGCCCATGAATAGGGGTTAGGATCGAGTTTAGCAAGATATCTCAAAGTAACAATTTTTCAACATCATTCATGTCATCAAAATCAAGTCAACTACAGACACAATAGTATCTTGACATGGTCACCAAGATCACAACTCAAAAGGGAAAGAGTGAACAACACTTTCCAAATAGATCTCAAGTAAATGGGAGAAAAATGTTATGCGTTGAAACTTGAGTGTGATATGATGATTCACATGTGAGTGAGAGTGTGCAAGAATGGTAAGTGAGTGTATCACGTCCAAACAAGAACAGAAATACATGTGATCGTATAAGCAATACAGTGATATAAGAATCGATTATCGAATCCACAAGGACTCATAGCTAACAAAGAGTAGGTACAAGCTACTATAATTTATTTGACAAGTGTTTTTATCAAAAGTTGGTTTTTTAAATTTTGTAACCTTAGAATAAAAAAATAAATAAATCAAAGTAGTGATGGATATTTTCCTAAAAATCCAGGCCAATGGCACATTTTTGCATTCATGTTTATGTTGCACTTTCGTGAATATGATAGAAATTATCAAGATGCTAATTCAATTAATTAATAGTGTGTTTATGACTCCTCTCGAATCCTAACCTTTTACTCAGATTATTTACATGAACATATCTCTATGACCGCTCATAACAAGAACGTATTCAACATTCAGTATTTGACCTAAGTAGGTAGACTAGGTATATTTAGCCTAGTCGTAAACTCTTTCCCTCAGAAGGATCCTACTATAGTTGATCTCGCTCTATCTAACTTTCCTTTATTGAGTTCTATAGAGAATAGAGGTGTACCTCCTAGTCGTTAATCAGCAAAATAATAAGTACAGAATTAACTAAACAATCTCTAATGATAAAATAAGCAATATTATCTCAAGTTCATAGATAACATTCATGCTTAGGCCATAACCACAAAATAAGGGCATTTATCCACTCATGTCTTCAAAGCTGCTACTGTATTTAATGATATTCACTCCATGAAAAGAAAATAAAATAAGAAAGGGAGTAGCCCTAGGTTGGAGAAATTCTGCTCTTCAAATATCAGATCCCCTAAAATATGACTAAGGATCCATTTTACACTAAGTAAAAATTTAAAGGACTTTCCTAAATACAAGGGGGCTTTGTTTCAAAACTCAAAGTGCATCCCGTGCTTGCGGGGCAACCTCCAAGCGTGAGGTGATGCCTCACTATGGGCTCTGCCCTGCGAGGCCTAGCTTGGTTTGCCACTTGAAGGCTCAAATGGTCATTTGGCATAGATGTTCTGAGGTGAGGTCCGGCTCACTCCAAACCTCTCTATGGGGTACTAAAGTTCTGTCCATACTTTGTAGATACTTTGGCTCTTCCAGACTCAGGTGAGTTCCTTTGCAAGGTCTAGGCTTGTTTTCAGCTTGCTTCATGAGGGCTCCTAGAGATTTTATACTTTATCAATTTTCCTCTTTCTTATTTCATGCTTCTCCCAAAGGAGCGCTAAATGTATGGTATTCTTGCTTTGAACCTTGTCATGAGAGGGAACTTCACATTTCTTCATACTTCTGTCACTTTTGGAGTTTAATTTACAAATAAGAAAATATCATTTTTCTGCTAACCTAATAACGTGATAATGAAAATAGTTAGGTGTATTTAGCTTCTTGCTCTAAGATAAATGTAGGTGAAATATGATTAATAGATGTATAAATATAATATGTCAGGATTTTACGACACATTATGATACCTTTTGCATAAGTTTTGAATGTGTTTTAGCGCTATTATAATCACCATGTCAAAAATATTGAATTGCGTATTTGGATTAAAAAGAAGAATGAACAACTCAGAAAATTATAACTAAAATGGTTACATATGGATAACATGGATTCTCAGGCCGTATGTCCTACCGTAGATGGTCTATGGAGTTTGAGCAGAAAATTAAAAATGTCTAAGTGTGGAAAGAAATACGAAGGATTGTACGAACCGTAGATTCAACCTATAAGCTGTAAATGGGACTATAATTTAATAGAAACTAGATAAAGTATGGCTCGACTTGTGGTTGCTAGTGATGGGATCATAAGTGAATGCTGTCATCCACAAATGAACATGAAGGCCAGAGGGAAAGTGACCTATGAGCCACAGATGTGAAGTAAGGACCGTATGTCAAGATACAACAGATCTCTGGTTCAGAGAGAATTCAAGTATGGTAGTCATCTACAGATCGTAAATCAAATTTTTGTCTATATGTGACTTACAACAACGCTGACAACCTAAAAGAAACCTATTCGCCAAAGAGGAAGCCATCAACAGACCGTATGTCAATTTTATGGCTTCTGTGCAATCTCAAGTAGAAATAGGAATTGAATACCTGGACCAATATAAATACTTTTACTAGGTCCTTTCGATGGTTGTTACGTGATACAAAAGATGAACAAGTTTTGGAGCATTTGAGTTACTCCTAGTGAATTTTCAATACTTAATTATTGTTCATAATTCAAATGCTTCGTAGTCTAAATTGTAAGTAATTTATGATTTATTCAATCTTGCATTATCCTCACTCTAGAATGAGCAACTTATTTCTTTACTAAGGTTATAAACACAATAAAGTAGTAAAACCAAAGAAAATTTCATCTTAATATCTCATAAAGTGACTGTAGTATATATGATTAATCATTGGTTTTCATGAACATTGATGGTTGCAAACATCAATTCATACTCATATCACTTAAACAATACTTAAAAAAGTTAGTTAGGGATTTGAAAGAATTAATTAACAAGAACTCGAGGCGTTAACCCGCGTTTCATAAATTGGCTTAGGAATAAGTTGAATTTACTTATCAGAAAATAATCATTCTTAATTCAACTACAGTTAATTAAGAAGAATCAACTATGAAATATATCACTTAAATATTAAAAAATAGCGAGTGATCACTTAGAGATTATCGACATATAAATTAGCAGGTGCTATCAATATTTTAATTGAGAGACTCCGGTGGAATAGTCCATAATGGAAACACAACCTTGGTTATTTTACATACTGATTTACATACAAGTCCTTTACAATAATATTTTAGTTTAAACGCTCAATTATTTCAATGCTTATGGAATAGCATCTTAAGATGATCAATCGAGTATTTATGCGCTTTAGTAATCTTTTCACGCCTATTCTTTGTGGGATTCGACCTTGACCTAGTTGAGTTACTATATTTACATATAACCACATTACACTATATTTAGGTAATATTGAGCGTATCAAATATCAAAAGACCATTGCAAGGAATAGGTTTTGAAATTACCGACTATGAAATACTTTACTTTAGAATTGATCTATTCCATCACACTTTTTTTTTCTTGTTGTGAACTAGGTAATCATGAAGGAACTCCTTAATATTTTGGGGAGAGAATATATTTGTTGAATTAGGAGATGAGATTGACTATGAAAGTGCCATTGTGCCTCAATGCATAAAATGTCCCCACCTTTAAGATAGATGAGAGAATTTACACCACGTTGAAGGATGAGGGCCAATTCCATAATTCCATAGATCAGGACCTAAATCAAAACTTAAAGAATTTTCTTGAAATTTTCAATATATACAAGTAGAATAACGTGTCAGATGATGTCATTCGTCTGAGAGTATTCAAGTATTCACTTGCTTGGGAAGCTAGAACTTGGCTCCACCATCTCTTCACCGGAACTCTATTCATACATGGTTAGAGTTGGTGAGTGTGTTTCTAAAAAAAATAGTTTCATCCTAGAAAGAATGTCAACAATGATTTCAAAGTAGATTCCGGTGTGAGCATCAATTGGAAGCTTAAGATAGTTTCGCAATATACTTTAGAACTCCTACTCATAGGTTCCCTAAGAACATTATTTTGGGGAAATATTATGTTGGAATGGATCCTATAACTCAATCTATAACCAACAATGTGTTAAGAAGCTATTTCATGGACAAAACATATGCTCGCATCACCACCATTTTCGGCTGCCAAAATAACCAAACACAAACTTCAAAGTTTCTGGCATGTAGGAGATAATTATGGGGTGTCACCATTAGTGCTCCATCGATGAGTAACATCATTAAGGACAACCAAGAAAGAGACAAATTTCATAGTAGATATGACAATGAATATCTTACATCTCACTAAGAGAATTACCGAGAGTAAAATAAAAGAAGGTTAATATTGTGGTTGATATGTAGGGTTGTCCTCGTGAGATATAGAATCAATAATATCTAGAACGGTACCCAGTGCAGATCGAAGATGCTAATTATGTTAACAACGCACAAGCAGGTTATTAGAGTGCGTAATCCATCAGGTGAAACTAAACCGTCAAACTACCAATATCAAGTGAGACCGCAACCATTGAGCCAAGTAAATCAAGATAGGTAAAATTAAGCAGCTATTGCACAAGAACAATTGCAATAACAAATATCTTTGAGACTAAAGAGCTCAAATCCTATATTCCTCCAAGGGGCCAATTATCTAACCATCACATTGGAGATAGGCCAAATCTTGAACAAGGGCACTCTATCCGAAAGCATGTCAGGGAGCGAGTGTTGAATTAAAAGAATTTAAACAAGACTTTGAAGAGCATGATAGAAATAGTAAGCTTCCGTAAAATGGCATATTCTAAGTGATACAATTACAAATCCTAAAGGTAGTGGAGGGGTTCAAACCTCACATTGCATGAAAGTCACTGTAGAGTGGTAAATAGAAAAAATCTGGGGTTGATAAAATATTGAGGGAAGATAAACTAATGGGGAGAAGTATCTGAGAATAAGAATTTATACTGACACCTCAGAAGTTATTGAAACAGAGGAGTAGCTCAAAATAACACAAACAAAGCTGAAGAAGAAGTATTAGAGGCTCTATAGCCGCTAACACCAATTCAAAATCCAATCTTGCCATTCGCACAGTGACTCGATGAAAACACCAAGGATAAGGTAATCATAATCACTCATAGGGTGAGTGCAATTATCTCACGTACTATGCTCGAGAAAAGGGAGATCCTGGAGCTTTCACTATCCCCTGCACTATTGGTTTGCATGAGTTCGTATGAGCTTTATATGATAATGGAGACAGTATCAACTTGATGAAACTAACTATTTTTAAACAATTAGGACTTGATATGGACTACCAGGAATGCAGTTGCAGATGGTTGACAGACTAAATAAAAGTCAAGGGTATTATCGATGATGTATTGGTTCAGGTTGGAAATTCCTACATTCCCCGCAGATTTTGTCAAGATTGTGATGTGGATATTGAAATTTTCATCATCTTGGGATGACCATTCCTTTCCATGCGTAAGCAAAGCACTGCTGGACTCGAAAAAGAATGACGTCAAATTCTGAGTGTCGATAAGGAGGTCACTTTCGCAGCAGGTAAATGGATGAAGCTCCCCAAAGGATATGAGAGCATTTCATTGGTTAATATTTATGATAAAGGTTGATAAATTAGTGGATATGAAGGTATATGAAGAGAGTCTAGAAGAGGTATTGGCCGCAATATTTGTTATTGTGATCCAACTGACGATTTGGAGGGCTATGTGGAGATGTTAATGCACTTGAAGAGAGTGAATTCTACTCTTACAAGCTAAAGAAAATGTCCTGGATCTAGAAACGGCCACTTAGTGAAGCCATCAAGAGTAGAGCCACCAAACTCGGAACTAAAGTCACCACCTACTCATCTCAGCTACAAATTTTTAGGAGCCAACAATACTTTGTCAGTAATTATCTCTACCTTTTAACTGTCGAATATACACAAGATGCTTGTAATTCTAGAACATATAGAAGGTCTATTGGATGGACCATTGCATATATTCATTGTATTCTAGCAGGTATTTGCAAACACAAAATTGTACTAGATGAGGATAGTTCCCCCAGTGTAGAACATTACAGACACCTAAACCCAGCCATGTAGGAAGTCGTGAAGAAAGAGATTATTATAGCTAGATATTGATGGTATTTCTCATCTCATATAGTAAATGGGTAATTCCGATCCAATGTGTACCAAAAAGGCATGATTGTGGTAGCAAATGAAAAGAATGAGCTAGTACCACCAGATCATTACAGGCTAGCGAGTTGATTGCGCTCCAGCACACTCGCAAGCATATGCGGTCGTACAAGTAATACAAGGACTTTTCGTGAGTTTGATGCTCTAACCCATCGATTTGACCAATTCAGCGGACTATCAAGTTAAAGAATTAAACAACTTCACAAGTGTTGATTCTAGAAATTTTGTAAAATTTACTTAAGTCTAGGGGTGATCAAAATACTCAAGAAACAATATAAGAAACAATAGAGTTAAGGTCTAATAATCATGAAATGCTACAATTCTCAATGGCTTCGAGTATAAAAACTTCAGTTGTTGTCTCACATAATTAAAATGCTATGTTCATGGTCTTTCGAGTCTCTAAACACGACAAACTAGTCTCACACCTACACTGCTGAGCGGGGATGTGACGTCCCGAGTCATGAAAGCAATTTAAATACATGGATGTGGTTTACGGAGTTTGCACCCTTTGTTTATGGACTTTCATACTCTAATCATTTATCCGGACTTAGCTTCACAACTACTTATGAGTGGTGATGGGATAATTCAAGTCGTTGTCTAGCTCATCCCGTTTTAGTAACAAGAAAGGCAAATTAGGTATAATTTCTATCCTAATCGTGAATCCTATCATAAAGGTAAGAGCTTGCTCCCTACATTCTCATGTTCTAGCCTACGGTTACTCTTTCAAGATTTTACCCAAGCTTAACGCATTTATTTTCATGGTGATCAAGCATTAAAACATTAATAATAAAGAATGCAAGACAAAAACAACAACCAAACAAACAAACACAATGATGAATTCATGTACTTACGATCATATTACGTATCCTTAACCCTGAGGAAGGGTTTAGCCCTCATATTCGTATACTCAAAACATGATTCAAGTAGAGTACTTACAAGAATAATTAAAAGAGAATGAAAAATAAGGAATCCTAGGTAGAGTTCTTCCGTTCTCCCTTCGTCCTTTACGGTTTCCCAAAAATATTTAGTGATAAATGATTTTTGAGCTAAGATTTTATTTTATACTAAGTGAGAAAATGATACTTTTTGGCCGATCATGGACTGCCTCCGTGTCACGGGGTTATCGCGCCAATTTGCCTCTGTGACACGGAGCAAACGCGCGTAAGCCCATCAAATGTGTCCCTCTGTGTCCTCAAGGCTGACCGGGCGCGCTGCCCAGGTGGAATGGCGCTGGTCTCGATGGACGGGCGTGGCACGACTTTGTCACGTAAGCCTCCTACCATGACATGTCTTCTCACGCGCATGGCCTGGGCGTGGCACGCTGCCTAGCGCGACCAACCTTCACTTTGACATGCCATCTAAAATTTTTCAATCCAACCTGAACTCCATTCCTTCACTTCAACCATTATATTTTCTTCCCTCACATGCATTTTAAACCTACAGAAAGGACTAATCATGTTATTGGTGTTAGTTTATGCAATACAATTAATAGAAATCACATGAGAATATAATTAATTTAATTGACAAATATGACTTAATTAAGTTATAAAGTAGCACTTGGACACGTAATTATGCCTAAGATCACAAGTCTTTATGGACTACTGCAAATGAAATGCAGTGACTTTCAAAGATCATTTCCTTAAGCCATTTATTGATAAAATATTAGACCGGTTAGCTGGAAGGTCTTATTACTATTTTTTGGATGTCTAATTATGCTACAACCATATAAATTTTTCTCCGAAAGATCAAGATAAAATCACATTCACTTTCCCTTATGGTACTTTTGCTTTCAAAAGAAGATGTTTTTCAAAGCTGTGTAATGCTCCACTCACATTCCGTAGATGCATGCTAGCAATATTCTCAAAAATGGTGGACTTAATTACTTGGAGGTATTCATTGATGACTTCTCAATTGTGGGAAATTTTCTTAGCAATGTCTTGAACATTTGGGTCGGGTAGTAATTCCGTAGGTGAAGAAACGAACCTAGTACTAAATTGAAAAATGTCACTTTATGGTGAAAGGAAATAGTGCACGGGCATAAGATTCCAAAGATGGGGATTAAGGTAGATCAGGCCAAGATTAATATTATTGGCAAACATCCTCCTCTGACCTCTGTGAAGGGTGTCCGATGTTTCTTAGCTATGCTGATTGTGCAGAAGGTTTATCAAGGACTTCTCAGATTTTTCCCCATGCTTAAAAAAAGAGGTAAAGTATATATTCTATGAGAAATTCCTTGAGGTGTTTGAAGAACTGAAAAAATGGTTATCATTACAATGCTAGACTGGTTCTCTTTGAGCTGATGTATGATGTGGCATAACGATAGAGTTGTTTGGTAAGGCAGATACAACAAGAATGGCTCCACTCGATCTATTACCTGCATTGAAGACTTCTAATGATGTATAAAATGAATTACACAGTTGATTGAGCAAGAGCCGCTTTCCATAGTGTAAGTTTTCATAAAGTTTTGGGATTATTTACTAGGTCTTGAGTGATAGTCTATAGAGATAATGAAGCATTGCGGTATTTCTAATGGAAAAGAAAAATGCAAAATCAGGTGCTAATTATATGGGTTCTTCGTTGGTAAGAATTTGACTTCGAGGTCAAGGATAAAAAATACACCGAAAATCAAGTGGCGGATCATCTGTCTCATCTTGAGAATGCAGGGAGACCTATAGAAAAGTTTGAGGTTTATGACATTTATCTTGATGAGAAAATATTGCCTTGACTATCGCTCTATCACCTTGGCAAAAGATCAATCAACAATGACTCCAAGAAATAACCTTGTTTAATAGATTCACTTAAAATTTGATGAATCTAATCGGTAAATTACAATCTATTTTGAATTTTAGTTCTCATTAATTTGAAAGAATTGATTGAGATAAACATATCTTAGTTGTTGGAAGACACCTAGTAATTAATTTAGCAATTGCTTGCATATTTAAGCAAAGTAGTTCTATTATTGATGGAACCTGAATTTAGGATTTAAGGAGATCAATCCTATGCAGAAACACATCCTTAGTATTTTTTCCTATTAATTTTAACCTTTTCAATCTAGATTTAGCATCTTAGTTTAATTCTCTCTTTACCCATTAACCCGAGAGTTCTTAAAAGAATTCAATCATATTTTCTTTACTTAGTGCTTGGATTAATACAAAGTTCTCGTGAAAAAAATCTCGAGTCTTCGTTGGGTAATTATATTGGGTAATGACTCTGTACACACTTCTAATTGAGTGGATTTTCAGATACCACGATACCGTTGCGGTGACTTTGGCGATTAGCTCTACTAAGTGAGATAAATTTTGATTTGGGTATTTTGTTCTACTCTCTTATCACACTTGTTTTTCTTTGAATTATGAAACATGCATAGCATGGCGCTCTAAGGTGAATTGATAATGTCTTCTATGAGGTCAATATCGACATGTACTAATGCAAGTTGTATTGTATCCTCAAGACTGAATGCTCCCACATTTAAAATTGGGGGGAGAATTTACCCATGCTAAAGGTGAAAGGTAAATTTTACAACCTAATCGACCAAGATCTACATAACCATTTAAACAACTTGAGGTATGGAATATGCATCAAACAAAACAATGTGTCTGATGATGCCACCCTCTTGATGATTTTCAAGTACTCATTAACGGGGGAGGCCCATGAATGGTTGCATTGCCTGCATCAGAATGCTAGTGTATGATAGACCAGGGATTGACTTGGGGTCACTTGTGGCTTCAAGTACCGTGTTACGTCCAGGGTGTAGGCTTTGAGCATGAAAAACTTGGTATAAGAGAACTAGGTTTAGAGTATCCTCGAAAAGTCTGAAAGCCGCATCGAGTAGAGTCCTTTTCATGGGTGTGAAGTGCGCCACACTTATGACGAGAAGGCTACGAGATGTTACTAGGAAGATTCCCTTGTTCATGCTCTTTATCGTGCCTTAAAGTCCAATTCCAAAGGAACCTTCTAAATCATGTCCTATTTCTTTTAATGAACAATGCCTCCTCGACGTGGAAATGGACGAAGAGATGGAAATGCCAACAGACCCGCTCCACCAGCTCCGGCAGTTCCTCAAGATGACTTTGTGTCTATTGCCGGATTTAGGGAGGCCATTCGCTTGAGCTTGCTCAACTTGTCACCAATCAAGTGAACCAAACAGTGGTTTCAAGAGCCACAAATGGGTCTGCAGGGCTGCTTCCCGGTTGCGAGATTTTTCACTCGGATGAACCTTTAAACTTTCAAAAACAAAGGTGGAGAGGACCCATATGATTTGTAGATGAGATCGAAGGATCACCCGACGCGGTGTCACCCTCCTCTCGAGAGGCTCACCCGCTGCCTACCACCTAAAAGGGGTAGCCTAGGTTTGGTAGCAGTGAAGGAGGGCAGTCAGCAGAAGCAGGATTGGTTGAGTAGGAGGAGTTTCATACAACTTTTTGGATAGATTCTTTCCCCGGGAGCTGAGGGAGGCTGGGCGCTTGGGCGTAGCTATGGAACTCACTATTTAGCAACCTGACAATAGAGGAGTATGCTCTGAGTTTACTAGACTATCAAAGAATGCTCCAGAGATGGTGGCCGAGCCAAGGGCTCGCATGTTAAAGTTCGTAAATGGAGTATCTAATCTGGTCCTCAAAGAGTGCAAGATGGCAATGCTAATCATGATATGGACCTTTCCTGGCTTAATTGTGTATGCCTATGATTGAAAGGTGAGAAGCCGAAAGATATGGAACGTAAGAACAAGCGGGAAAGAACTGGTCAGGTAGATTTTGGACACCAGAGATCTGGCGGTGGTAGCCCACAACAGCAATAGTAGAGGCCCCTCAACACCTAGCTCAGCCAAATACCTAACCTTCGGTCCCACCAGTAATCTGAGGGGGTGGGTCTTCCGGGCATTCGCCCTCAAAGCCCTCAAAGATGTAGAAACAAGTATCCAGCTTGTCCCAAGTGTGGTAGGAACCCCCAGGAGAATGCCTTCAGGGACGAGAGAGGGTTGCTTTGGGTGTGGACAGGTTTGACACAAGCTAGGGAGTGCCCGTCTACAGGGCGAGGAGATCACAATCCACTACCTCATCACTCCAGCAAGCCAACCCATCGTGCACATGGCGGTCAACGCCAATAATCGTTTTTATGCTCTCTTTTCTCGTCAGGATCAGGAAAGTTCACCTGACGTAGTTACTGGTTACGTCTCTTTCACCTAGACGTGTATGCCCTCCTAGATCTAGGAGCTACTCTTTCATTTGTAACTCCATATGTAGCAGCTCATTTCAAGACGTTCGTGAGGTCCTATCATGATGTACAATCAATACAGCTATTGCGGCATATAGATAAAAGAAAAGCTACGCTCATTCTCATCAAGAAAATTCACATGCATATAAGATATGCCATAAGTTAGTGATACTATAATAACAAACATGATAAAATATAGATCACTAGACTTCAAGTAGAATTTGTAATTACCCTCTAAAACCCTAAGATCAGATACGGGAGTTAAAACGGAGAAAACAAAATTTTCTGCACCAGGTCACATCATCTAGTGACCTGTTATGCACCATGAGTCATCGACTCGTGGGGAAGAGCTTGGATAGGGTCATAATTTTGAGTTTTTAGGTGACTCGACGTGGGGTGACCACGAGTCATGGTCAGCACCATGATTCGTGGAGGGCCTGTGGCGAAAAGTTGATTGAAGGATAGATGATGTCGGCATTGTCCCTAACGGGTTGTTACCACGAGTCATCGGGCACACCACGAGTCGTGGTGTCCCTCGTGGTGTCCATGGAAGATGGAATTCCAGTGCAGGAAATGAGAGGTGACCACGAAAGTCATAGTCGTGGGACAACGAATCGTGTAGTCCCTCATTGGGATTGGTAGTGTGTTTTTCCCTGCGAATTTATTACGGGCTTTTCTATAATTTCTGTGTTACAAAGACCTAAAACTACGTCGTTTAATAGTAGAATAGAGTGTTTTAAGAGGTAAGTTCATTCCAAAGCTTATTCACTTTCATGCATGCAAGTCTAGAAGCTCCTAAGGGTGATCAAGTCATACCTCGTGTTCTTCCCCAAATTCTCATTGGGAAATCAAGGAAGTTGAGAAATCAGATTTCTACAAGTATGTAAGGATATGAATAGGTGTATTCATCCACACCCATGCCCAATCCCTTCAATTACGAAATTCTAGTTGATGAATCTATGGGGTTTTAACCCAACATGTGAATTCCCTAAGTTTCAATCATGGGTATGATTTAAGCATGTTTTTAATATTGAATTATGATTAATGGGTATATTTTACAATATTTTCAATTAGAAATTATGTTTCCAAGTCCTACAAATTATGATGCCCATCCATGAAAAATCATAAAAGTTGAGATCTATGAAATATGTATTCAAGCATGATGAGATGTATATGAAGAAAGTATGATTTTGAATTACCCATGTCTATGTTTATGTTTTCAAATGATGAAGTCTATGTCAAGAATGTTTAAGTATTGGGCAAACCCATATGATCAAGTATGTTTCATGGTTTATTTAAATTTCATGTTATTATCTTACCACATGGATTTTGGAGTTTAGACTCCCACTATTTTCACTTTGTGGTGTATGGTTTGACCGAGGCTCCCTCATGTTATGATTTCGCATTTATGAATGTATGTTATGAGTAAGATTCATCATTAGACGATGGTTCAACTTCATTGAAAAATGATGGAGAGCATATGCATGTTTTGGGAGTAGTGTCTAGCACCGAGTAGGCTAAGGGTCAGTCAACCCTATGCCTCGTAATCATGCCCTAACGTAGGTATATTCGCATTATTTGGAACCCCCTTGTGAGCTTCCCCTACCCTCAAGGGGCCTTCAGCTTGATATGGATATCATGGCAGCGTACTTAGCCCTGGCAAGGCGCGGGACAACTCTTCCCACTTGAGTGTGATAGCTCCGACCCCGTAAGCTTTATCGTGGTAATGTCAGCTTAAAGTGACTAGTCTCCCATTATTCCTCATGATTTCTGTATATGCATTTTCATTAGTCATAATATTATGTATTAAGCAGGTTTGACTCCAACGTTCAGTTTTACTTATGATTATTAGTTTTCAACTTTGGTGTCATTCGATTCAGCATATTCAGTTATATTGAGATCATGATTTAAAATAGCATGCAAGATCTTATCTCAAAATCTTATCTTGATTTTGTGTTTTATGATATGCATGATTTATGATTTTAGTTATTTAGCGGTTTATCATTTTGCACATTCAGAATTCTAAGTACTGACTGCATACTTATGCTGTATCATTTTATGATATAGGCTCGGATATTCAGGCTCAGTTTCGTCATTAGCCAGACCTGTGTGGTACGTGACCTACCATCCAGATGTCATGACCCGAATGTAGACCCGATCGTAACAAGGGACAAGAACCCGGAGACGCCCCAAGTCGACCCATGACATAATAATATATCTATCTTCATAACACTTAATGTGGAATACTGAACATAAGGCATAAAGGAACATAAACGTAACATAGCATATCATAACATTCAGAAGTACTAGACGTATTACGAGCCGAATACTACATACCAGCCTCGAAAGCCTCTATCATGTAAGATGGGTTGATGAGACAACATCCCCAACTAACCCGGCCAAACTAAAACAAAATAAAAACATAAATGTCTAGTCATACGATCCCTAGGAACACAGAAGACTCACCAATAAAGATGAAAGCAAATTCGGATGGACTAAGGACAGAATACTCGAGAGTCGAGTCTTATATCATGAAATATTATAGCATAGAAAGTATGTGGTCGCACGTGAATGTACCGAGTATGCAACGTAAGTAAAATGGACGTTTAAAAATATATATAAAACCCATAAAACATCATAAGAATAGGACATGATGCTGATATCATAAACATCGTAACATAACATAAGGCTCAAGGTTTCCGAAACATTCGTATTACATTCGTAATCATAATCAAGGAGAAAATCGGTATTGAACATAACTTGAGCCAATATACATAATCATAAGCATGCATAAATCATGAGGAACAATGGGAGATTCTCTTAACTGACATACCTCATATGAGCACATATGAAGCCTCGACTTGTAACCCTAGTCGGGAGGGTGTTCGCATTCTTGCCAAGGGAACCATGAAAGTGTGATATCACCATGAAAAGACCATTTGGACAAGATAGTCACAAAGGAGGTCCCAACATACCTATGGTGGCACGTAGCTTATGAGATCTTCGGGGCAGAACCTAGGCCCTGAACCTACTCGGTGATAAATACTACTCCCAAAACATATATAGTGCTCATAATATAATATGCATGAATTCATGGGCTAGTTAAATCATGATTATCATAAATATACTTGTACACGTGAACTAGCCATGACATAAGGCCCGTGAGTCGGCCAAGACATAATTCATAAATCGTAGGATTCATGCATACTTGTAGATCATACATATAACTTGTAAATCATCAAATCAAAATGGATATTCGAATAAATTCATATTTCAAATCATAAATCATGATGGATTTTGTAAATAATTAACAATTGAAGTAAAGATCATAACTCGATTCATCATAGATTATACATAATTGGGCTTAATTTGGTAGAAATCGAAATCAATAATTTTATAATCAAAATAGTTGTAAAATCTGATCAAAATCCATAAAATAAGATATAAATCACAAATCATAATAGCCCATTAGTAAATCATTATATTTTCACAAAAATTGAATTAAAACGCTATGAGATTTTTGATAGATTTTCATGAATTAATAGGGAATGGACATGGGTGTGAATGAAAACACCCATTCGTAACCCTACATACCTTGGTAAGATCAGATTTCAAATTTCCTTGAATGCCCAAGGGAGAACTGATGAAGAAGGGCTTGAAACTAGGCTTGATCTTCTAAAATCTCCTTAATTTGCATGCATGGGAATGACTTATGCAAGGGGGACTTAAACTATCTTATCATGCCTAGAAAAATACATAAAACGACGTAGTTTAGGGCCCTAGATCATAGGAAGGTCGAAAATACCCTTAATGAAATCACTTTGAAAACCTGCACTGGCTGATCCCACGGGTGTACCCACGAGTAGTTGGATGCTACCACAACTCATGGTATGGTCCGTTGTCTGCATTTCCTAGAGATTAAATTCGGATCTTATCCACGACTCGACAGGACGATTCGTGGTTCCTTATAACGGGTCGTTAGGTCGACCATTGTCAGCTCCTTGAAAATTCAAAACTCCCCTCACAAGAGTCTCACCACGACTCGTGGTTTCTTCCAATGAGTCGTGGTACCTATCCGTTAAGTCCACTGGAAATTCAGCAATCCAAACCATGACAGGTGACAACGGGTCATCACACCTTACGACGAGTCGTTGGATGACTTGTTACTTCTCCAACTGCCAAAATCCAGCTCCACCCACGATCGTAAACAACGATTCGTTGTTTCAAGCAATGAGTCGCTACTTCATCCATTGTATCCATTGCCACCAGGACTCTCCTTACCACGACTGCTAACAATGACCCGTGGTTCCCAACCACGAGTCGTTACATCATCCATCCTGTGCACTTTTTCCCAGTTTTTAGCCAACTTCCATTTTTCATGCAGGGTCTAATCTTAGGCACTTTGAGGGTATTACAATATCTCCCCCTTGGGAACATTCATCCTCGAATGTAGGAAACAAGCAGAAAAATAAGACATGCAATCCTCATACCTAAATACTGAACATCTACACCGAAAACTAATGGAATCACTATCTCCGCTTCATACCACATAACTAAATTGATTTCATGATTCACATACACATTCATATACATACAAGATACTTGAACACACGAACTTGAACATGAAAACTAAATAAAATTATATGGAAAAATTGATACCTCAAGTCAGAACTAAGCCAGTAGGGAATAAATGTGGGGATTTAGCCATCATTTCTGCTTCGGCTTCCCACGTAGCTCCTTCAACATGTTGATTCCTCCATAATACTTTAACTGAAGCTACTTCCTTGTTCCTTAGCATCCGAACCTGACGATATCATATTTCCACCGGAACCTCCTCATAGTTAAGGTTATCTTTTACACCAACATTGTCCACCAGGACTACTAGCGCCGGATCTCCCAAACATTTCTTCAAACGCGATACATGAAATATAGGATGCACGAAAGATAACTCTGAGGGAAATTCCAACTCATACGCTACTTTACCAACTCTTCTCATAATTCGATAGGGGCCAACATAGCAGGGACTGAGTTTTCCTTTCTTCCCAAACCGCATCACTCCCTTCATGGGAGATACCTTCAAGAACACCCAATCGTCCACCTCGACTCCAACTCTCTCCTCCTCACATCATCATAGGACTTTTGATGACTCTAAGCGGTTTTTAGCCTGTTCCTTATCAACTAAAACTTCACCATAGCCTCATGAACCGAATATGGTCCTATCATGGTTGCCTCACTAACCTCAAACCATCCGATGGGTGATCTACATCACCGCCAATAAAGAGCCTCGAACGGTGCCATTTGAATACAAGAGTGATAACTGTTATTGTAAGCAAACTCGATCAGGGGAAAATGATCATCTCAGCTACCTTTGAAGTCCATCACACATGCTCTCAACATGTCTTCGAGAGTCTGAATTGTACGCTCCGCTTGATCATCCGTTTGCAGATGAAATGTTGTGCTGAGTTTGACCTGAGTCCCAAGCCCTTTTTTAAAAGACTGCCAAAACTGAGTGGTAAATTGAGTACCTCGGTCTTAAATGATGGACAAGGGAACTCCATGAAATCGAACCAACTCCAAGATATATAGCTTGGCATAATCTTCCCTGAGTCCATAGTTTTGACCTGCAGAAAATAAGCGGCTTTGGTCAGCCTCTCTGCCACCACCCTATATAGAATCATACTGTCAACGTGTATGAGGTAGGCCTGTTATGAAATCCATGTTAATCTCTTCCCACTTCCAAGTGGGAATACTAATATCCTGAAGTATGCTCCCGGCCTTTGATGCTCAACCTTTACTTGCTGACAGTTCGTGCACTTGGCTACAAATTCTGCAATATCCTTCTTCATGCCATTCCACCAATAAATCTCCCGTAAGTCATGATACATCTTGGTGGTACCCAGATGGATGAAATATATGGATCCATGAGCCTCATGCAATATCCGGCTTCTTAAATCGTCAATATCTGGAACACATAGGCGATTGTGGTACCGAAACACACCATCTCCCCCTTGGGAGAAGACCTCCACCTTCTGACTTCAAACAACTTCCTTCAACTTTACCAAAATGGGGTCCTCATCTTGTCTAGCTTTCACATCAGTCACCATGGACGATTCTGATCTGCTTTGAACAACAACACCGCCATCGGTGGAGTCAACCAATCTAACCCCCAACCTAGCGAGTCGATGTACATCCTTCACCAACTCCTTTTTCCTTCATCCACGTGGGACACACTCTCCATAGAGAGTCTACTAAGTGCATCCGCTACCACTTTAGCCTTACGGATGGTTAAAAACACTCATCTCCTAGTCTTTGAGTAACTTTGACCACCTCCTTTGCCATAGATTGAGGTCTTCTGCATGAACACGTATTGTAAGCTCCTGTGGTCCATAAACACATCCATATGGACCCCATACAAGTAATTTCACCATATCTTCAATGCGAACACCACCGCGGCCAACTCAAGATCATGGTTCGGGTAATTCTTCTCATGGATCTTCAACTGTATGGAGGCATATGCTATTACTTTCCCCCACTGCATCAATACACACCCTAGTCTGATTCTCGAAGCATCAAAATACACCACAAAACCATCCGTACCCTCGGTTGGAGTCAACACCGGTGCGGTAGTAAGTCGAGTCATTAACTCTTGGAAGCTCCTCTCACAAGCCTCCAACCATTGAAACTTCACCTTTTTTCTGAGTCAATTTGGTCAAAGGTGCTGCAATGGATGACAAACCTTCAACAAATATCCTGTAATAGCTAGCTAAACCCAAGAAACTCTGAATATCCGAAGGATTCACCAGTCTAGGCCAATTCTTCACCGCCTCAATTTTATGAGAATCTACTTTTATGTCCTCGCTTGATACCACATGGCCTAAAAATGCTACCGAGTTCAACCAAAACTCGCACTTGCTGAACTTGGCATATAACTGGCGATCCTTGAGAGTTTGAAGCAGTACTCTCAAGTGAGCGGCATGCTCCTCCTTGCTCCAAGAGTATATAAGGATGTCATCAATTAACATGACCACGAACATGTCCAGGTACGACTTGACACCCTGTTCATCAAGTCCATAAAAGCTACAGGAGAATTTGTTAGTACAAAAGACATGACTACAGACTCATAATGACCATATCGCGTCTGAAGGCTGTCTTCGGGATATCGCACTCCCGAACCCTAAGCTAATGATACCCGGACCTGAGATCTATCTTTGAGAAACACTTGGCACCCTGAAGCTAGTCAAACAAATCATCGATCCTGGGTAGGGGATACCTGTTCTTGATGGTGAATTTGTTCATTGTCGATAATCAATGCACATCTAAAGAGAACCATCCTTTTTTCAAGCAAATAAAATTGGTGCACCCCATGCAGACTTGCTCGGTCGAATGAAGCCCTTATCTAATAGGTCCTTCAATTGATCTTTCAACTCTTTTAGCTTGTCTAGAGCCATTCTGTAAGGAGGGATAGATATAGGCTGCGTGTCAGGAAGAAGGTCAATGCCAAAATCGAGGAACACCCGGTAAATTATATGAGAATACCTCTAGGTACTCACGCACAATCGGAACTGACTGGATAGTCGGGGTCTCAGATTCAACATCCTTAACCCTAACTAGATCATACATGCAACCCTTAGAAATCATCTTTATGGCCTTAATATAGGAAATAAAACAACTTACAGGCACGATCGAACTACCCTTCCACTCCAAAACTGATTCACTCGAAAAACGAAACTCCACTGCACGGGTTCTACAATTAACAGAAGCATAACACGCATACAACCAATATGCCAAGAATAATATAAAAGTCAGTCATGGATAACTCTACAAGGTCTGCAGAGGTGACTTTATTCAATATAGTGACCGGGCATCTTCTATATACCCACCTCTCGACAACTGAATCACCAACCGATGTAGAAATTAAAAATGGTTATGATAGAGTCTCGAGACTAACTCCAAAGCTACTAGCAATATAAGGAGTCACAAAATAAAAAGTATCCCCCGGATCTAATAAAGCATAAACATCAATATGGAAAACTCGCAACATACCGGTGACCACATTCAGGGAGACCTCTTGCTCCTAGCACGGTGCTAAAGCATAGAACCTGTTTGGGCACTGACCGTCGGCTGAACTAGTTGATGCACCCTGCTGAGGGGGATGTGCTGCTAGAGCGGCTGAACTGGCTGCGGGCATATGGGCTCCACCGCCCCATGATTTGGCTGAAGGGCAATTCCCGAGTCTGTGTCCGGGTTTGCCACACCCGAAGCAAGCATCCGAGCCAATTAGGCACCTCCCTGAGTTATTTTTGCCGCACTTCGCATAAGCTGGAAAAGTGTGCTCTCTCTGCATGCTACCTTGGCCTATCGAATCTGGAGCCCTGCTCCTCTGATCCCCTCAGAATCTAGATGGAGTACTGGCCGATGATGGTGCTGCAGCAATAGACCTGTGCTAAGACTGCTGACGCTGTCCATTCCTCGATCTAGCCTGAGAAGTCCCATAATTGTCTCTCCTGGCCCTCTTGGCCTCTCTCTACCTCCGGTACACCGACTCCATCTACTGATCATGCAACACAATATGGGGAAAATCTATATCCTGATGCAACATGGCGATTCTACAATCCTTATCCAGGTAGTCCGCCACTCCATGTACAAATCGGCTCACTCGAGCCCTCTTATCTACCACCAACTCTGGCACATACTTGGATAGACGGGTGAACTCCAAAGAATACTCCTAAACTAACATGTAACCTTGCTTCAAGTTAACAAACTTAACCGCGTTTAGCTCCCTCATTTCCCGAGGGAAGAACCAATCCAAGAATGTCGCGTGGAACTCTTCACAACCTATAGGGCCTGCACCCACTACCCTAGCATCTCTCCACTGTTTGAACCATATATGTGCCACCCCTTTTAGCTGGTAGGAGGCCAAATTAACACAATCTCCATTTGTCACCCCTATAACCTAGGTGATCTTTAGATTCTCCTCAATGAATTCGTGTGGATCCTCATCCACCTTAGACCCAAGGGAGTTTGGTGTTCATGCTCAAGAAATCTCTAATCCGAGCAGCAACTGCATTGCCATCCCGTGGAACATGCGCGACAACCTGCTGGTTGACCTGAGCGGTCAAGGCCTGCGCCAACATCTGGATAGCTTCCCAAAACTCAGCGTGGGAATCTGGCTCTGGTGCCTGGGGCTCCTGAATAGGTGGGGCTTGTTGATGCCCATGACAATTGCCATCTTCGTGGCCTTCACCGTTTCTATTTCTTCTTCCATTCACTCTTCG
>JACEIK010004950.1:0-69241 GCA_018107945.1 Datura stramonium
AGCATATGGGTTGTCTTTTGCATGTATGTTGAGTTCTTTTGTGAGAGTGAGCAGAAATTATTTTATTTATGCCCAAGTTAATCTTATTCTATATCTTGTGCGAAAATGGGCATCTCTCCAAATTGTGAGGGGCACAATGATAAGACTTTTGTTTAATGTTAATTGCTAAATTACATATAATTCATGTTGGCCAAAAATATATATTGATGAGTCAGTTTTCAAAAGCTAAATGATTTCGAACTTTGACATCTCAATGTTGAACCTATATGCATGCGAGTGAGTTATTTGAGCTTCATTGATTTGTCTCATGATCCTAAGTGTAAGTAGACCTATTTGTAGGATAAATTTTGTGCTTTAATGTGAGAAGGGAAGTAATAGATTGTTCGAGGATGAATAATAGTTTAAGTGTGGGGTGTTGATGAAGGGCGTATTTACGCACTTCACAGACACATTTTTGCCCATACTTCACTATGTTTTGAGAACAAATTATGTGTGTTTGCATGCGTTTATGTTATATATTTTTGAAAATGACTAACACACATGATTAGATGTTTTTAGGGCTTAAGATGATGGATTTGGGTGTATTTAAGGTTTTTTGGAATATATGAGAACAAGTGGGAATGAAGGATGCAAGGATTGAAGATCGCATGAGGTTGGCACACAGCCGCGCAAGGCAGTAGCGCATTGGCGCAATGCCAGGTGCCGCACAGCACTGAAATGACACTAGGCCAGGCGCGAGGCACCAACATTCCTTGGCATGGGCAGGCGCGAGGCGCCCCAACATTGGCGCACGGACACAAGCGATGCAGCACTTCTCCAGCGTGTTGGCAAGCGCGCAACAGCACACTCCCCGCGACAAGGCGTGCGACACAACACTGGCAATGCGGTTGTGGCTGGGGCGACGCGTAAGGCTCCCAAAATGGTCAAAAATTGGATTTCCTACGTCAACTACGAAAAGGAACTTTAAATCCCAAGTCAAATTCATCAAGGAACAAGAAAAACATAAATCTACTACTATAAATACCCCTTTATTTTCATGTAATAGTCAAGTTTTAGAGGAAGTCTTCAATTAGAAAAGTCTTCGAGTAAGAAAGTTTTGAGAATAAGTTTTATTTTGAGATACGATTGTAAAGTTGTTCCGAATTTTGCATTAATCAAGTGAAGGTTCTTCCGGTCATTGTTGTAAGTATTAATTTTAGTTTTTATTTATGAATTATATTAATTTACTTATGAACATGATAGGATAAAACTACCACAACTAGGGTTGTGGGAACCATGGTGAATTAATGAACTAGGGTTTGCACGAAGTGATTTTAAACCTATACTAAATGGTTGTATTGTATTATCTTCATGATTAAACGTTTCTTAACGGTGCGCAACGTTAGAAAGTTCCCGAATTCTTTACTTGGTTTGGTCGAAGAGGAAGAGATTAGGAAAAGAGAATTACAACAAAACCTTGATCTTGATGATCATTGTATTAACTTTAGCTGTGGTCGAAGGATAGTTATATTTGGAACAAATTAATAACAGTTAAATTACAATCGCCCATGAGACTTGGTTGATTAATTGAGTATAGTCATTCAATAGGGACTGGTCGGTCGTTTGAATGAACCTAAGTTATCAGTTCTACAAGTAAAGTATTGGGATAAATCACTAGTGTAAAACCCGAAGTANGTGTAAAACCCGAAGTAGTTAAGGATCCATGGGGAACACTTACCCTAGTTAATTGCATTAATTTGAAAAAAACCATCAATTTCTCAACATTGTTACTTAATTTTACAAATCCCCCCCTTTTAGGAAATAATTGATTACAAAGCTTAAGCACTAGCGTTCTTCTACATCCTTCCATATTCCCTGTGGGATCGACCCAACCTCTAGTTGGGTTCTTTATTGACAACGTCCACTTCTCACTTTAGTAAGAGGTGTGGATTGAGAGTTATCAATTCACAAGTACGCTAAGTACTTGAAGGATGTGCTGGCCAACAAGATGAGGCTAATGAATGTCTAGATTGTTGCACTCATTGAGGAGTGCAGTTTCAGGGTGGCGAGTAAAACGCCCAAAATGCTTAAAGACCTAGGGAGTTTCACCCTCCCCGTATAAACGGGTGGAAAAGAGATGATGTGGGCCTTGTGTTATTTAGGGGAGACAATGAAATTGATGCTCCTATCTCTATTCAATATACTTGGTAGGGAAAACCAAGGCCCACCAGAGTGATGCTGCAGCTGGCTGATAAGTCAAAAGTGGCCCAAGAGGGGATTTTTGAGGATCTGCTAATCAAAAAGTAGGTAAGTTTATCATACCTGCAAATTTCGTAATCCTTGACTTTAAAGTGGATGACAAGGTACCCCTCATTCTGGGACGTCCATTCTTGGCCACGGGAGGAGCGGTAATAGATGTTAGAGCTAGCATTCTGAAAATAAATGTGAATGAGGAGAAGGAGATATTCAGAGTGTACCAAAAAATCCACCCCAACACACTATAGAGTTCTTCGCAAGATCAATGTGATGACAGAGGATAAGTGTGGGGTGGTGGATTCCAAAGGTACACTTCTGAGGATCTCCCAATAGTTGTGCCCATGTCTGTTGCTGAGGAAATGCCACAAAATTTGGTGATGAAAGAGGTGATGGATGTAAAGAGGGAAAGTGTGGAGGCTTTACCCTCAAAAGTAAAGAAAAAGAGAAGATGATTCCTGAAAGGGAAGAATTGTCTGAGAACATTCTGAAAATAATGGTTCACATCATGCCGCGACGTAAAATTAGGCGCTACTTGGGAGGCAACCCAAGGGTACAGCAGGTACAATTTCTTTTTTGTTTGTTTTTAATTTTGTTTATTTTCACTTTTTTCGTTGTTTTTGGTTGAGTTAGGAACATATTTAGGGGACGTTTGAGTACCTTAGAAGTAAAAGCTAAGGAGCATGGAAAAATACAAGTGTGGGGTTGATGATCCTTATGATGCAAAAGGATGAAAACATGCTGCTAGCTAGGCCTAAAAGCCTCAGGAAGTATCTCTAACTCTGTTGTGATTTTAATTCGTGCTTTGGGGACATAGCATATTTTAAGTGTGGGGTGAGGGAAATTTCAAAAAAATTGAGGTTGATTTCAAGTGTGTTTGGTGCTTGGTATAATAATGTTTGATGAAAAATTTTGAGTTGAGCACACATCACCCACCCTTTGGTTTTTCTTTTCGGTTCTTTTTATAAGGTGGAAACTTTGAACCGAGAATGAAAATTTTGTTTTATCTATAAATAATTGTTTTAGTCATAGTTAAGGATTTTTACCGATGATGGATGGATGACGACCGTCTTGAGGGAAAATTAGTCAATAGGATTTTCGTTGAACCCTTAACTGATTGATGGCTTGATGCTCTTGTTGAGTGTTGTACAAGATTTTAAGAAGCAAGTAGATTCGTAATTGTGAAGTATGTTGAACAATTATATAACTTTGTTTGAGACACTTAGGCTCAGAATTATGACTCAGTGTGTTGTATGCTTAATGTTTAAAGTCGTGTGGTTAGCTGTATTGAGAGTTTGTATGGGTCCATTTTGACTTGGACATATGCAATGAGTGTCAGGGTCTTCGTATAATCCATGCTATCATGTTGTGTCTAGAACATGCCTGGTGTGTTTGCAAAGAGAAATGAGGGATGTTAATTATAGGAGATGATATAGACATTTCTTTGAATAAGCCTATTTTTGTCCTTTTCTTTACCTACATTTAATGCATAATCCTAGTTAGCCCCATTGAGCCTTTAGCCTATTCTTTGTTAGCCACAATAAAAGATGAATCCTTTTCTTTCAGTAGACCGAAATTTGATTCAAAACTCCTAAGTGCTTAAGTGAAAATGCAAAAGAGTTAAAGGAGTGAGGATCTTACAAAGAAGGGAAATGGTTGGTTGTGGAAATTGAAGAAAATAGTAGGTGAGGAGCAATGTTCAAAATGCCTAAGTGTAGGTAGGGAGTAGAAAACAACAAAAGAATGATGAAGCGTTTAATGCTTTAGTACTCCCTACTAATGGCATAAGTGTGCTTAAAAAATAGGGAAACAAAAAGAGAAATTGAGAGTTGAGAAGAACAAGAGGTGAAGTAAAAGAAGAAAATAGGGTGCTTAATGAGAAAAAGTGATGTATTAAAAGCACTTAGGGAAAATAGTCACTATTACTGACCAGAATAGTACCTACCCGTCCCTTGGCTTACATCACAAACCTTAAAGTCCTACTTGATCTTACTTTTAGATGTCCTTGAATTAGTGGAGTAATACACAAAGGGCAAGCATATGGGTCGTTTCATGTTGCATGTGAATTTATTTTGAGAGTGAGCGTAATTCTGATTCATATACCCATACGTGTTATAATTTGAAAATTTATGAGTGAAAATGGGTATCTCTTGTTGTGAGGGAACATGTTTGAGGGAAAGACATAATTCATGTTGGACTTTTTGATTGGTTAATATGCATGCGTTTGCTATGGTGGTAGAGTCGATTCTTGAGGATAGGAGGTCTTAACTTAGTTGTATAGGATTTTAATTGTGTAATGCGTAACATGGTCTATGTGAACTTGCCATCTAAGTCAGTCATTGTGACCTTAGCTTGAGTCTTCTTGTGTTGATTGGTGATGTGTGAGTCCTTCTTGTGCATGAGAAGTAATGGAGTTGTTTGAGGACGAATAAGGCTTTAAGTGTGGGGTAGTGATCTTTGGGCATATTTACATGCCAAAGTGCTATGTTATATCTTATTCTGAGTCATTTTTGTCACTTAAATTAATTATAATCTCATGTGATTTGTATATATTTGTTTTCAAGAACTAACCAATGTGATTAGCCATGTTTGTAAGTTAAAAATGCTTAGGATGGGCTTAATATGAAGTTGCATGAACAAGAAGGACGTTTGAAGAGATGGCATGAAGTGAACTTGAAGAAATTGGTTGTCGAACAAGGTAGTGTGCCATGCTACGCGTGTGCGTGAGATGCTGCCAACTAGTATGTCAGCACTCCAGGCTAAGCAGTTTCTGCATCCAGCTCCATGCCACGCCGGCTAACCCTTAAGTCCAACAATGTGCCATACCCGTATGGCACCATGTCATGACACTTGTGGCGCCCCATTCTAGTAGTTGTGCACGTCCAGTTCGTGTAACGAAGGCAATGCTATACGATGGGCAGCGTGACACGGAGTTGGTCTCTTATGGCCAAAATCTTACTTAGTATAAAAGGAACACTTAGTTATTTTATTTGTTAATCACAACACTGTTTTGAAAGACACAGAGGAGTGAAGGAGAGACAAAGAAACTCCATCTAGGGTTAAGTTTCTTTTCTTTTTACACTATTGTTTTTCATGAATTCACACTCTATGATGAATTATTGTATTAGCATGAATGGCTAAAACCCTTTTTCTAGGTTTGAGGCCACATGACATGAATGTAATTGTTTAATTCTACTTTTGTTCAAGTTCTTCATTGTTGTTAGCTCTTGTATTCTTGTTTTTAATCATTTTAATGCTTGATTACCATTGAAATACATATGTTAATCATAGGAAAACTTGAAAGAGAAAACCTGGGTTAGAACTTTGAATGCAAGAAGTAAGTTCAAGCCTTTAGGGTTGATTCAAGGTTAGGATAGAAATATACCTAATTCGCCTTGCTTGGTCACTAAACGGGAAGATAGCTAGATAGTTAGGATTAAATTGTCACATCACCACTCACAGATGCAGTTGTGAAGTTAATTATAGGTTAACTGGTTAAAGGTTCGAAAGTCCATAACAAAGGGAATTAACCCCTAAATCACTCCACGTAGATAATTGCTTGTTAATTAGGTTGTCACATCCCTGCTCAATGATGTAGTTGTGAGGCTAGTTCGCTTATGTTTAGAGGCTTGAATAACCATGAACATTGCATTTATCTTTTGAGACAAAAAATGAAGTCACATACTTGAACCAATGTGAATGTTATATTACATGATTGTTTGACCTTAACTCTAGATGCTTCTCAGTATTATTTTTTCGATTAAATTTGTGATCACACTTAGATTTTGAAACAAACAAATTTTGAATCTTGAAAACTAGCACTTTTGAAATTTGAATTAACATTTGAACCTGATAAATCACTAAATAGTCTAGTCCTTGTAGGTTCGACATCTGGCTCTTAAAGAGTCACGGTATTACTTGCATGACCACATATGCTTGTGTATGCACTAGAGTGAAGTCACTTAGTACCAAGCGTTCTGGGGTTGAGTGCACCTAGGTTCTCAAAACTACGTACCACTGTAGTTTCTAGCCCGAATAGGCTGATCTGGGGCATATTTATATGCCCAAGCGATACTCAAATGCATCATTTTTGCCTTGTTTATCCAAAAATGTTTGTACATTCTCATGTAAATTGTAGGAAAGTGTGAATTTATACTAACCAACATGATTAGCGTTGTTTTGCAGGATAGGGAAGTGTGAATTTATATATTAACCAACATGATTAGCGTTGCTTTGCAGGAAAACGTACTTTTTATGGAGCTAAGATGCATGTTGGGGAGGAATCGGAGAGTTAATTCCTGTTAGCAAGGTATTGGCCAAGGGAAAAGAAGTAAGAGTGTCTACACAGTTTCAGTGTCACGCCGCCATCGCGGATGAATTCTGTCCGGAGATTTAATTGCAAGGGATTTTTAAGAGAAGGTCCATGATCGTCGTGGCACGTTGGACCTAATTACATGGATCTTGACCTTCCAGTGAAGGTGCGCGCTTGCACCGCACGCCGGCATGCTCCGCGCTGCAATGTCGTGCCACGTTGTGAGCAATTACTCCGGACGGCCAAATTCCGTGAGAGCTCGCATTTGCACCGTGGTCACGGAGGCAGTGCTCCACGATGTACCCGTGACGTTGCTTGTTATTCCGAGAAAATTCTCACCACTATAAATAGAACACTTAGGTTTATTTTGCATAATTCTGACTTGGTGGAGCAAGAACGCGGGGTTACAAAAAGGGCTGGAGAGGACCAAATTCTTAGGGTTTTTCTATCCCTTTCTCCTTTCAATTGTTTGTATGATTTACACTCATTTAACGATGTTTAATCCACAAATGAGTATTAATTTCACTTGTTGAGGTTAGGAACAATTGTATTGAAATGTAATTGCTGATCATCCGGTTCTTCATCTTTCTTTCATGGTTGTTCTATTAATTTTTTGGTTCTTACCGCATTAATATTTGGCCAATGTTAATGTATATCTAAAAAGTCCGGTTTCACTCGAGAGAGCACAAAACTGGAAAGTTGTGAATTAATAGGATATGATCTTTTCTTTGTTTGGGAAAATTGAGAATTGATTTACCTTCAGGATAGAAATATACCTAAAAGTCGTATTAGTCATGGAATCGGTTTTAGGTTATTAGAACATGAATTTCTTCTTATCAACGCATGTAGGTGGAAGGTTTCATATGATTCTTAAGTTGGGTTAAATACGAGAGTTTTAACTAATAAGTAGAATAAGTTCACTAGCAACCGGAGAAAAGATAAACCAGTTTATACGATAATTAATTTCTTTACATGTTCGTTAGCTTCTGCAGATGCTCACATTCATAGTTCCGACCACTTGTATATTTATTTTAGCTGTAGTATAAAATTAGATAACAAAATATAAAAACTTTCTTCACATTGTTGTCTGCATTTTTAGAATAACAGTAAATTGGACACTTGAGTAGATTTTTGCCCCGTAGTCCAAATTCCGTGGATCGATACTTGGCTTACTTGAGCCACTTACTACTTGTTCGGCCACGTGTGGCTTGCGTGTAGTCATCCAGACAGCCGAACAAGTTTTTGGCGCCGTTGTTTCTGGACTCGGCAATTGGTCAAATTTAAGGCAGTTAACGAATTCTATATAGCGCCGACAACGTGGTTTTGATTTTATTTTTCAATTTTTTTGATTTTTTTGGATACCCTTCTTGCAATTATTATCGGAACACAAATGGTTTAAATGGTAATAATTATGATTGGACGGAATCCGTTTCACTTCGAGGACACCACCAGCAACATTGTAACACATGCAACATATGTAGGTTCAAGATGGCCATTGGGATGGCTGTCCGACATACTCCCCTCCCCCGAACCCCTACTATGATCCTTTGTTGTTTTTGATGAATATAGGCATGTTGAAAATAAGGGACTTGGGACGCCAAGCTCGAATAGAAGACATGTTGAAACAACTCCTTGAGCAATCGTATAATGAAGGAGGCAATGGCAACATTGATAGTTCAGGAAGAGGAGAATGTAGAGGCTCTAAAAAGGATGAGCGTTAAATTCACGGAGATGGTTGCTGTGAGGCCGAAGCGTGTGATAAATTATGTGTAATGTTATAGGCGATATTCAAGAGGAATTAAGGCAGGAAGACAAGGGTGAATTGCAAATGAAGCCCGACATTTATAACCTCTTGAGTGTCCCCGTGATGAGCTCATACTTGTAGAAATTTGTTCAGGGGAGAGATAGAGTATTCCCCATTTGACACTATTGGAGAGATAGATGTTGATGCGGAGAAGAGGTATACAAGTAAGGAGGTCAATTACAAGGTAGTTTCGTAATCACAGTATTGGACCCCACTAAGCATTTTTCTACCTTGGAGTTTGCTGACGACATAGAAATACAGTCTTCCAAGCTTATAGAGACAGTCGAGAGGAGGACCAAGCCCATATATTTCAGCCTGTTGATTCCACAGAAAAAATGACTTCACTTACGCAAGGGACAACGCCAAAGGCAACATCTACTCGTTGGTCCTTACAATTTTTCACCGCCACCCCTAGAACATAAAAGGAAATTAGAGAAGAAATTAGGGTGATATATCCTCAAGACGCGAGGAAAAGGTGGTGAAACAGGCCACGTCAGGTCAGCGACGCAGTAAATTAGGCGCTGCTTGGCAACCCCAAGGGTACCACGGGCACCATTTAATTTCTTGCATTTTTTTACTGGATTTTATTTAATTTTTCATCTTTGTTTTTGGTCGAAAGTTAAGCACAGATGGTGGGAAGTCTGAGTACCCGTGAAGGAGGAAGCTAACAAGCGTGAAGAGAAAAGTGGGGTTGAACACCCACTTGTGCAAATTAGAACGAAAGCATGCTATTGGCTAGGCCTAAAGGCCTGTGGAGTATTCCTCACCTCGTTAAATGTTAAGTTGAGACTTGAGGAAAATTTTAAAATTTTGGTGCTTAACTGCATTTTTATGAATGTAATGTGTGTGAGAAATGATTGAAAAAAATAAAACAGTGCGTTGAAACCTATGAAATTTAACCAATTTCTTGTAGTGAGAGAATTTCAAAGGAAGAGATGTAAAGAATCGCAGAAGGAAAATCGAGGTAAGATATAAAAAAATTATTAAAAGTGTGCAAAACAGTGAGCCCATCGCCAGAGTTCCGTGTCACGGAGGAGGTGCTCCGCGCTTCCTCCGTGACACGTTGAGGTGTTATCTGCGTCGGGTCACACCTGGTCGGTAACCTGACAAAACCTCCTTTTAACCCCGAAATCTCATTTTCCCCATTTTTTCACTCCGTCTTGCAACGCCTGTAATCCCCCCTCCCTCAACGTGCCACGGACCTAGGACCGAAATCTCTTCAACTTTTCTTCGATATCATCGGATTAAAGTATGTTCTTGAACCTAACCTCAATTTTGCATAAAAGTTTCCTGGATTTTTGAGCATGTGAGGCAACCCTGCTCCCTAGGTGTAAATTAATCTTGAATTCAATTAAGTATTGTTGATTGACGTTCATAGTATCGTTGTGATTAGATGAACGTGATAAATACATGTTTGATTGAATTGTTGCAAGATTGGTACCTAGGGTTAGAAGTTGAATAGGAAGAGACTAAATTGGGCTGAAATGTTGATAATTTGGGTTGTGCATGTTGGGGATGTGATTTATGTTGTGGATTATGTTTATTATAAGCAAATAAACAAGGGATTTTCGGGAGAATAAAGTTGTTGAAATTGCATGAAATTATCGAATTAAATAGAAATTGGGGAATTGCTTAGGTTGTGTTGATAAAATTTTCTAAGTATGGTATGATGAAAATGTTACCGATGGTAATGTTGTGATTAGTCAGACGAAGTCCGAGTAGTACATAAAATTTATACCGTCGAACTTTTGGCTGCATGAGGCAATTTTTTTTGGTAGTTGTTTTTCCTTTTTTTGTTTTCTGTAAATTGGGAATTGCATGATATCTTGCCGTAATGCTGTAATTTGGGCTAAAGACTAATTGTGGGGGTGGCCTAGCTGCGTAACCCAACCTTTAGTCGAAGCAATTCTTAATTTGACCGACATTGGGATCAGTTCGCGTTATTTGACAGGAACGATGTCGAGCAGGCAAGACAAAGGAAAGGGCGCATCTACATCGGGCGCCGGTAGAAAGAGGATTAGATCAACAGTGAAGTATCAAGAAGCACTGGGCCGTTCCGCAATCTCGCCAATACCTGAACCCGATGGGTGACTCGACGAAGGGAAGAAATGGTATGCCAAACACAAAGAGACCAAATACTTCCCTGAGGAGCGCATTGCAAGGAGCCACTTGCACAGGAATTCCCTAGCACTGTGGCCGTGATTGACACCGCCGGTTGAACTTCATCTTTTGAAGAGCCCAAGGAGTGCACTCATCCGATTCGGAGTTCTACGCAAACCGGAACCCGACACTCCGCAGTCACACTGTCAAGATAAGGGGGCAGGTTGTCACCTTTGAGCCCCACCACCTGAATGCCATTTTGGAGGCGCGGAACACAACACGCCCGATCACAAAAATATAGGCCGTGTTACGCTTTATAGCTTAAATTAGTCGTGTTGTCTAAGCTATTTGATACATTTTCATGTGATTTATATAAAAGTGAAGATATGTGCTAACCAACATGATTAGCCTTTGTTTTGTAGGTTTTTGATGAATTTTGAGGAGCTAATCATGAATTGGTGAAGTAGAGGCTTGGAGAGGGAATCAACGCGCGAACGTTGGCAAAGAGGAGGCCCAAAACAGCCCACCCGTGTCGGCAACGTGCCATGGAAGGCAGGCTGCCCAAGACAGCCCCGCTGCACGTTGGCAACGTGCCACGGCAGGGTGGCTCCGCGACCAAGGGTGTGTAATGCGCGCCCAAGCAAAGCCAAGGCCACGTTGCCATCACGGCAAGGTGCCGCGAGGCCGATTTTTGGGTTGATTTCCAGTGAGCTTTTTATGATGCCTCCATGCTCACGGAGGCAGTGCTCCGCGATACACTCCTTGACACGGAGCCGTTCCACGACAGGCCAAATTATGCACGTTCTCCATTTACTATAAATAGGACCCTTAGCTCCTAATTCCATTGGGTCACGATTTTATTCCTCGAAAACCCGCATAGGAGTGAAGGGAGAAGTGGAGAACTCATCTAGGGTTTATCAAATTCCCTTCTCATCTACCAATCTCATGTAAGTATGTAGTTTAGAGTAGATTAATAGTAGTTTAGAGTAGTTTTTACTTTAACATGAATGGTAAGAACCCTTCCTCTAGGTTGAAGCTTTCTCATGGATTATGATTGTAATTTTATGATATTATTTTTGGAATTGAGTTGATTGTTGTCTTGCATTCTGATTTGTTGGTTGTTTAAGTGATTGATCACCATGAAAGCATATTTGTTAGCTTGGGAAATAGCTTGAGAAGGCATTACCTAGGCCAGACATGTAATGGGAGCATAAAGTAACTTTTGAGAGGTTCCGTGTTGGGATAGAAATATACCTAACACCTTGCTTGGTTGACACACGGGGGTTATGAAAGACAAACTTGGGATGTCACATCACCACTGAAGAAAGTAGTTGTGAGGCTAAGTTAAAGTTAAATGGTTAGACGTACTAAAGTCCCTAATCGTTTCCGTAAACCACAACATAATTGATTGCCCGCGACTAGAAAATTAAACTCCGCTCACAATGATGCAAGAGTTAGATTGCCAGTTTAGAGGGGCTCTTCCTGAAAGACCATGAACATGCAATTCTAATTATGTGAAATAAAATTGATAGTGCCATGCTTATTCCATTGCAAATCAGATTATCCATTTATTTATCCGGTTTTGACTCTATATTGCTCCTGAGCACTGTGATATGTCGCTGACCCAAACTTAGACTTAGTTATTTCAAACGAAATGTCTATCACCAACACTTTAAATATTTTAAATCACACTAGAAATGGTACAGGAGGAATGGGTCCAGTCCCTGTGGGTTCGACAATCCAGTTCTTAAAAGAGCCAGCCACTATTACTTGCACGACCCGTACACTTGCGGGCTCATCAGTTTTTGGCGCCGCGGCCGGGGACTCCTGCTGAAGTTTTGATAACTTATCTATTTTTTTTGTGATTTTTAAATTTTCCTTAAGTGTTGAGAAACTTGGTCTTAGTCTGTCTATTTGCAGGTGACAGGTTGTCCTACCGAGCTGGCTAGAAATAGAGAGCTTGTGGAATCGTTGCTTGAACTCGAACGTCAAATCCATTTGGTAAAGGAGAGTAGCTCTAGAGCAAAAGCTGAAGAGACTTCATGAAAGGTACAACAACAACCTACCCGCGGGACAAGCACAACTCATCACCGGAAGCAATGACAAAGAAGACCAGTTCGCGAAGTGACCATCCCACTAGCGACGAATGTGACCTCTAGTATCCATAAACCGGAGCCTCGGAGGGAACTCTTGAGCTTAAACAGAATATGGTGCAGTTGTAACATTCTAGTGGTCAGTTCACTGAATGGTACATGAGGACCTGCAACAGCACTTGCTGTATTTTTTAGAGATAAGTGACACGTTTGTCCCCAATTTGCCGTGTCCACATACTATGTCCGATTGACCCTCTCCCATTTTCATTGAGAGGCGAAAAGTGGCTGAAGGCTGAGCCAATGAACTCCATAACTTTCATGGAATGACTGGCTAGGAAATTCTTTATCAGATTCTTTCCTTCGGTGCAAGACTGCAAAGTTGAGAAGTGAGATACCCGCTCGCGTAAGCCCGATGAGAACTTGCATATGGCTTGGGAAAGATTCAAGTCATTATTGAGAGACTGTCCCCATCATCCGCAATCAAATGAAGTGCTGGCCCATACCTTTTGTAGAAAGTCTAGACCCACACAATAAAATATTACTAGACTCTCATAGCTGCGGGCAAGCCTTGAGAAGACGTGGAGGATGAGTTGTACACTTTGTTGAACAGAATTGCACAAGGAAATCTAGAGTGGCACGTTGAATCATCGAGAGGGGCAGGAAGAAGAGTAGGGTTGACAGAAGCAGAGGGTTTGAATGCCTTGGCAAAGACAGTTAGCTTCATTTCAACATCAAATTATGACTCGGTTCAATAACTGAGTATGCACCAACATCGTGGCCAGGTTAATGCAGTTCAGCAAGCTCCGAGTTGGTGTGAAATTTGTGGTATTAATGGGCACAACGAAAATCTTGTGGAGCCAATTCTGACCGGCCTAATTTTTGTTTGGAATGTGCAAAGGAATCAGAATTTCTGTAAACAACTCCAACGTAAATTGGCAGTGGCCACCCGAATTCTTCTTGGGGTGGAAACCAAAAGCAGAATTTATGCAACCTCAACAACATCAGTATCAGCAGAATAGGCAGATTGATGGGCATAGTAGCAGCCGATTCAGGAAACACTGCAAAAATTATGGAGACCCAGAATCGCTAGCAGAAAATCAGCGAGGATGGCAGGTGCACTTAATGAATCACAGTAGCCACCCGCAATCTTGAAAAACAAGTGGGTCAAACAGCGCCTGCTCAAAACATGAGGCTGCAAGGGGATTACTAAGCGATGCAGATCCTAACCCCGACAGATCAATGCCATCAGTCTTAGAAGCGAAAGGCAGCGGTAATGATGCATGGCCTAAAGAGTTGAGAAAAGAGGGTGTAAATGAGTTGGTAAGATCAGGACCATCTACCGATAACGGAGCAAATCAAATGGTGCTGGACAACAAAAGGCAACCTTCATTGCAGCCAGCAATAAAGACCACCACCACCCTTCCTCAGAGATTCAAAGAGCAAGGAGGAGGAATGTTTCAAAAGTTCTTTGAGACTTTAAAGAATTTCACATATAAATTTGCCTCTTATTGATGTCTTGCAGGGAATGCCCAAGTATGCTAAATACTTGAAGGACGTGATGGCGAACAAAGTTAGATTGGTGGACGTCCAAACTGTAGCACTGACTGAGGAGTGCAGTCATTGTGGTATTGAGCAAAATGCCAAAGAAGCCTCAAAGACCCCTGGAGTTTTACCCTCCCACATAAATTGTGTGTCATGCTCCGAGCTTTGTGTGACATTTAGGGGCAGTAGTTAATCTAATGCCCTTATCCTTATTCAACACCTGGGCCAAAACCGAGACCGACAAGGTTGATGTTGCAGCCGGGCCGAAAGCGCGAGTGACACCTGATGAATCATAGAGGACCTTTCTCATCAAAGTAGGTAAATTTATTATACCGTCGATTTTATTGTTTAGATTTTCAGGTTGATGACCAGGTACACTTAATCTTGGACACATTCTTGGCCACCTAGAGGAGCTATGGATTTGGATTTGAAAGAAGGGACCCCGAAAATGAGGTCGAGGATGAAGAAATCTTCCGTCTACCAAGAATAAATAAACCCATCCGCACACTACAGAAACCTTTGTCAGGTTAGTGTGTTGGCAGAGGATGAGTGTGGGGTGGAGGATTCCACTGGTGCACGGCCAAAGGATAGGTCAAGGGTTCCACCAAGTCCGATAAAGAACTTAAATTGGAGAAGGTTGGAGAAAGTGAGGAACAGGAGTGGAGGCCGCTTTCCCTCTAAACAAAGAAAAGAAGAAGATGGTTCTCGAATGAGAACTCAGGTATGAGGATGTCCTGAAAGGATTGTCCACGTCGTGCCACGAGTAAAATAAGGTCACAGATAACCCAAGGGTACCTGTGTACAATTTTTAATTTTTATTTTTGTTTGGATTCTGGTATTTTCATTTTTTGTTTGTTGTTTTTGGTATGTTAGTACAGGTAGAGGGAAATCTGAGTACCCTCGGAGGAGGGAGCTAGTGAAGCATGGAAGAGGAGAAGTGTGGGGTCGACTAACTACTGTAGTAAGTTTGGGGAAAACATGTTATTAGCTAGGCCTAAAGGCTCAGGGAGTATTTCTCACCCGCTGTAAATGTTAATTGGATGCTATGAGGACATAGCATGATTTAGTGTGGGTGAGGGTAATTGGCGAAATAAAATTTTTGTGCTTAACATGTTTTTGGTGAATGTAATGCTTGCGTGATAAAAATGAGAAAAAATTTGAAATGAAAATCTTTGTGAGTCAAGTATGAATTCATCACCTGTTGGTTTTTCTTTTTCAGTTCTTTTCCGACGGGGGTATTTGAACCGAAGAATAAAATTTTTATTTTATTTTTTATTTTATTTTTTTCTTTTTGTCTCTGGTATACAATGTTTTAGTCATAGTTGGGGACTGTTTCCCGAATGATGGATGGATACTGACCGTCTTGAGGAAAATCAGTCGATAGATGCTTCGGGTTTTTTAACCCATAGCTAATGGATGCTCGATGTTCTTGTTATGTGCTATATAGGATTGTAAGAGGCATGTTCGTTGTTGAAGCCTGCAAGCGTATAACTTTGTTTGAGACACTTAGGCTCTTGAATTTGACTCAATATAATTGAAGCTTAATTTTGAATTCTTGTGATTAGCTGAGTAAGAGTCTTCTGAATGTGTCTTGAATTACATGTGCAGTATGTAAGGTTTTTGAGTATTCTATGCCATTGTGGATTGTCTAGAACTTGCCTGGTGTGTGTATGAAGCGAAATGAAGGATGTGGAATTGTAGGAGATGATTTAGGCATTTCTGAATGAACCTGGCTTATCCCTCATTTTACCTACCTCGAAAAATTAATCCTAGTTAGCCCCGTTGAGCCTTGAGCCTATTCTTTTTTGATAGGCCGCAACATGTTTAATCCATTTCTTTCATTAACCTTGAATTTGACCCAAAGCTCCTAAGAGCTTGGAAGAAGAAAAATCTTTAAGAAAGGAGTGAGGAGAATGAAAATAAATGAAAAGTAGCGTTGTGGTAGTTGAGAAAAGGTCAAAGGTGCACTTGTGTGAAAATGGTTGATTATCGCAAGGAGTAAGAAAACAAAGTAATGAAAATTATTCGTAGAGCTCTCTACTGCCAAGTCAAAAGTGCCTAAATTAAAAGTGAACAAAAGAGGAAAAGAAAATTACCGATAAAAAGGTGAAGTAAGGAAGGGAAGTTCGCTATGAGGGCGTGATGTATTAAAAGCACTTAGGAAAGATAGTCACTATAAATCGCTAATAGTACCTACCGACTCTATGCCATGTTACAACCTACAAAGTCCTACTTGATCTTACATTCATACATCCTCAAATTAGTGGAGTAAAACACTAAGGGCAAGCTTATGGTCATGACATGATGCATGTGAATTCTTTGTGAGAGTGAGTGTAATTCTTCTTATATACCCACACATGTTGTGATGTAAAAATTGTTTTTGCGTGTGATTGGGTAACTCTCTTTTCCGTGGAGGGCAAAATGCATGTTTAATGAAGGATAAAATTCATGTGGGATTTCTTAATCAGTTGATTTGCATGAGTTTGCGAAAATTGAGAGTCGATTCTTGAGGTTAAGAAGTCTTAACATAGTTGTATTTCATAGATGTTCTATTTTTTAATCATCTTACGTAATCATTATAGCTGTAGCTTGAATTATCTTGCTAAATTAGTTATGTGGAACTCTCCATACGCATGATATGTAAAAGGTTGTTCGAGGACGAACAAGGCTTTTAGTGGGGTTGGTAATCACGGGAAAAAATATAGGGCTCCTGGATACGCTTTATAGCTTAAATTAGTCGTGTTGTCTAAGCTATTTAATACATTTTCATGTGATTTCATATAAGTGAAGATATGTGCTAATCCAACATGATTAGCCTTTATTTTGTAGGTTTTTGATGACTTTTGAGGAGCTAATTCATGAATTCAGAAGAGAGGCTTGGAGAGGCACCTAACATCATGGACCAGCTGCAAAGAGTGAGGCCCAAAACAGCCCACCTGCGCGTCGGCAACGTGCCATGGCAGGCAGCGCCTGGCGACAGCCCCCCCTGCGCATTGGCAACGTGCCACGGCAGGGTTGCTCCGCGACCAAGGGTGTGTAACACGCGCCTGCAAATAAGTGCTTACTGCCATCGCGGCAAGGGTGCTGCGAGGCCGATTTTCGGGTTGATTTCCGCTGAGCTGTGATGCCTCTCCGTGTCACGGAGGCAGTGTTCCACGATGCACTCCGTGACACGGAGCTGTTCCACGATAGGCCAAATTATGCACGCTTCTCCGTTACTATAAATAGGACCCTTAGCTCCTAATTCCATTGGGTCACGCATTTTATTCTCGGGAAAACTACATAGGAGTGAAGGGAGAAGTGGGAGAACTCAGCTAGGGTTTATCAAATTCCCTTCTCATCTACCAATCTCATGTAAGTATGTAGTTTAGGAGTATATTAATAGTAGCTTAGAGGTTTATTTAACATGCATGGCAAGAACCCTTCCTCTAGGTTGAAGCCATGGATTATGATTGTAATTTTATGATATTGTTTTGGAATTGAGTTATTGATTGTTGTTTTCGTCTTGCATTCTGATTTGTTGGTTGTTTTTATGATTGATCACCATGAAAGCATATTTGTTAGCTTGGGAAATAGCTTGAGAAGGCATTACCTAGGTTAGACATGAGAATGGGGAGCATGAAGTAATCTCGGAGAGGTTCCGTGTTGGGATAGAAATATATCTAACACCCTTGCTTGGTTGACACACGGGGGGTATGAAAGACAAACTTGGGATGGCCACATCACCACTCAAGAAGTAGTTGTGAGGCCAAGTTGAGTTAAATGGTTAGACGCAATGAAAGTCCCTAATCAAGCTCTCTGTGAAACTACAATATGTAATTGATTGCCCGCGACTAGAAAATTAAAACTCGCTCACAATGATGCAGTGAGGCTAGATTGCCGTGCTTAGAGGCTCGAAAGACCATGAACATGCAATTCTAATTATGTGAAATAACAATTGATAGTCCCATGCTTATTCCATTGCAAATCGATATCGGCATGATTATCCGGTTTCTGACCCCCTATGTTGCTCCTAGAGCACTTTCGTGGATATGTCGTTGACCCAAACTTAGACTTAATTATTCTCAAACAAAATGTCTATCACCAACACTTCAAATATTTAAGATCACACTAGAAAGGATAGTTAGAGGAATGGGTCCGGCCTCGTGGGTTCGACAATCAAGTTCTTAAAAAGAGCCACTATATTACTTGGGCATGACCCGTACACTTGCGGGCTCATCAACTTCATACCTGGCAGCTGAATGTCACTCCACCATATGCGGATATCAACAGACACACATTATGTGGAGTCCCGTTCGACAAGACGCTGGAGTAGGCATAAGGAGAGGGCCTACCATCGTACATTGCCCTACTACGTATGAATATCAGGAAGCCGTGATCCGCCGAAGATAGTGTGTTCCCGTTGATTCCGGGGTGGCACATGACAGATGTCACTGGGATCGCGTATGCCTGGTGTATGCCCTGATGAAAGGGCTGGAGATAAATGTTGGGGCGGTGATCATATCCGCCATGAAGAGAGACCGCTTGCACTTCTCAAGGGCACAGTACGGGTTTTTGGCGGCTTGTCACCACGTTCCTCGAGGGGCCCTGATGGGAGGAAGAGGCCCGACTATATCCCATGAGGATGGAGAGGCGTGTCAGAAGTTTGAGAGGTTTGATCAAAGTCAACATTTCAGGTTAACGAGCTCAAATTTGGGTTCTGAAAGTTTTGTTAGTTTCAGATGGTGATTTATGACTTAGTTGGATAGTTTGCATGGATCCCAGGTGTCAAGAGCATTTGAAACTTTGCTGGATTATGAGCTTTGAGGAAACTAAAGTTGGCTATGGTCAACTTTTTGATCAAAATGACCTCATATCGGTGATTTGATGATTCTAACAGTCCGTAAATGTTTTATTAATTGAATTGCATATTTGGTTTGCAGACTGTGAGGATTCTCGGATGAGTTTTGGGTGGATTTGAATATTTCAGGTGTTGGCAAGACATTTTAAACATAAAATGTGAAAACTCAGAGGTTTGTTTTTAGTTTTTGAGATTGGAAAAGTTATTCTGAGACTTTCAAATTCTTATAATGGAATTGAGAGTTATCTGAAAAGTTTGGTGTAATTTCAATAAGTCAAGATTGGGTTTTATTGCCAAAAGATGGAATAATTCTGAACGAGCAAAAATGATGTCTCACTAGGCAAACGAGCACCAAATGGAGTTTTTGTTGAACGAGTAGGTCCGTATCATTATTTGGGAACTATAGGAAAAAGAATCATCGCATTTTGTCTGTATGATGAAGTTGTGACCATTTTAGCGAAAATTAAAGTTGCTGGTGCAGCTCTATGTAAATACTCGAACAAAGGTATTTTTGCACAAACTATGTTTATTTGGTATTTGGAAATATTTGGAGTTCTAGAGCTCGGAATTGAGTGATTTTTGCGGCATTCTTTTCTATTTAACGGGGGGTAAGGATCTAATTCTTATTTTGGCATTTCTCCATGATTTCTTCAGTTGGTTTTCATTTTTATTCGGGATTTTATTGGAGGAAAATTGAGGATTTTGGGTCTAGAGTTAAGAGACTATATTTTGATGAATTCAAAGTCGATTTGAGATCTGTTTTGGATGAAATTTAATATTGAGTTCTCTTTATAATACGGGGAACATAATTTTTAAATAAAATTCCAGTTTTACCCTTACGAGCTCGAGGTTGACTTCTGGGTTGAGTTTTTGAACTTGAGATTGAAGTATATCAATACAGGTGTCCATGATTTTATTTTCTTATGTAGAATACATATTTGACTAGATTTTGATCATTCGGAAGCATTATAGGAAGGAAAATTCATAATTTGATGCTTGAGCTTCATTTTGATGCAAGTAGAGGTTTCTTGACTCTTTGAGGGTTCAAAGAAGGGGAAGATTAGTCCCCGCATGTTGGGCCATATAGGGTTGTGAGACATTTGGAAAGGTGACCGACGAGTTGGAGTTACCAAGAGTTAGCTTCTGTGCATCTCGTCTTTCATGCGTCCTTGTTGAAGAAATACATCAGAGGTCCATCTTTAGTGATTCCGGTAGAGGACATTGTGAACGACAGCCTTACCTAGGAGGGAGGGTACCGCCGATGTCCTTGATCATCGTGTTCATAAATTTGAGAATAAGGAAATAGCCTCGGCTAGCTCGTGGGAGAAATCATCTATGGAGGGGCTACGAGGGAGGCCGAAGTAGATAGAATGGCTGAGAACCCGTATCTTTTCCCTTACGACCCAGTTCTAGATTGAGGTATCAGTTTCCTCCTTAGTACTCTATTCAGTTTCATGTCAAGTTCATGTCTCTCGCCTCCTTTCATGTCTTAGCATACATGCATGTTTCATGAATTCAGTCGCCAGAATCTCAATCCGGAGTCACTACTCCATCGGTTTTCAGCTTCACTGTTTAGTATTTGGGATTGCAATTCCTACCCTAGCTCTCTGTATGCTTCTGATCACATTCAAGGACAATGCCCTGGTGGGGAGATAATAACACTCAAACATTCCTAGGTCGACTCCGAGGCTTACAACAAAACAATGTGAAAACTATACCTTCGTAACCAAAAATGAACCTCGCATAGCCTGTAGTGTCCAACGAGTCGCTGGAGGTACTTGTTGTTTCATGACCAGAGAGTTTATCGAAAATTTGCCCAAAACCCACGAGGGGACTCTACGGACCGGGCTTGATTGAACGAGTCCTTGTTTGTGGTCATTGAAGCGCATTAAGAGAACTTGAAAGGAAGAATGGGGAAACCAACGGATAGACCAATGGTCCATTGTTTGTTAACACGACCCATTGGATGGGTTCGTTGGTTCTGCTAGTTGTTGAAAATCTGGATAAGTCTAAAATTGTTCTAGTATATGGATAGACCCGAGCCGGCGAATTTATGGAAACATGGTGTTAAGATCAATTCAAAAGTATAAGAAGTGCATTAGATCAAAACAGGTCAGGCAACTCCTAGCACAGTTGAGTTGAGAGCCTCCTACCGAGTGAGTGTTCATATAAGTTCTTACAAGGGTCAACTTCAAATGACCATAACTTCCTATTTTACACAATGCTTGTTAGATGATTCAAGACCAAATTGAATCCATTGAAGTCTTATTTTCAACGCAACCGACCTTGCATCAATCCTAGTTCAGAGTAAAGCGTATGAGCAGTTTAGTGCAGCAGCAGCAGGTAACAATGGGACCTCAGAACGGCCGTTATAGCAACCAACGACCCATCTTGTTGGTTGTTAGAACTGCCAGTTCAAGGTTTTTTTGGAAGCTTGGGATATTTTGTAAACTCACGCTCTATCTTCTAAATGACGCTGTTTTGGATTCCTTAAGGTCGATTATGATTAGCCTAGCCTAAATCACCCTCTTCAAACATCTATAGATTGATCTATCTCTCAAGAATAAGCTAGGGCTCATCACCTCCAACTTCTCAATTGCTCTTGGATCTTCAAAACAAGTCAAAGGATCATCAAACCGCATGTAGCTATAAAAAGAGTGAGGTTTCTTCCACCCTACCTTTCTCGTTGTATGTTTTATTTCTACTTCCATGTTTGAATTTTGGAGCTTTAAGATTAGTTTATTAGGATGAATTTTTCATAAGCCATCCATGAAATCAGCTTTCTCATGATTCAAATTATGTTCCTATGATTACGAATGCTTGTCCTTTTTATCAACATTCATGAACTACGGAATTCCTGCTTCAAGTGTTATTTTTAAGAACTTAGGTTTAACCATCGGCAAAATTTTCTATGATATGTGTCATGATTCAATCATTAGCAGCCAAAGGATAAGGATTACTGGGAAAAGATTTCATCCTAATTTTTACTATAAATTCATGTTTTCAAGCTTTAAAAACAAAGGCTCTATAAAAACATATTTTATGGAAATTCAAGCTTATGATCCATGATTTCAAGTATGATAAAGTGTATATGATGAAAGTAAGATTTGAATTATCCATGTCTATTATCTACGATTTGACTATCAAAGTCACATTTCAAGTATGTATGTTTGTGCTAGCCCATATGACCAAATATATTTCATGATTTATCTCACCATGTTATTAGCTTACCACATGGTTTGGAAGTCTAGACTCCCACTCTTGTTCAACTTGTGGTATGGTTGAGACAAGACTCCTCATGTTATTTGTTTATGTATGTATACTATTATTCAGCTTCGTCACTAGACGATGGTCAGCTTGCGTTGAAAAATGATGGTCAACTTTGTTGAAAAATGATGGAGGGAATATACATGTTTTTGGGAGTAGTGTCTAGCAATCGAGTAGGCTAAAGGTCAATCAACCCGCGCTCGTAACAACGTGCCAACATAGGTTATATACATACACTTTTGGGACCTCCCTTGTGAGCTTTCCCTCACCCCATGGGGCTTTTAGCTTGATATCGATATCATGGTTTCATCCTTAGCCCCAGCAAGCTTTGGATGACTATGCCCTTTTGAGTTTATTAGTTGGGACCACGTGGCTCAATCGTGGTAATGTCGGTTATATGACGAGTCTCCCATTGTTCCTCATGAATTCAGTTATGCATGTTTATCATTAATCATATATATATACACACACATATATGTTCTGAGCAGGTTTGACCTAAATGTTTAGTTTGCTATAATTATCAAATTACAACTTTGGGTCATTCGATTCGGGGCGAGATGTTCAGCTTATGTCGATCATGATTTAAAAATAATATGGCAAGCCCTACTCTCATATTGTTTTTTTGACTATGTTTTAGTATTATGCATGTTTTAAATGATTTTACTTATTTAAGCAGTTTTACTTAACTTGCATATTTGGTACATTCCTCATACTGACCGCGATATTTTTGATGTATCATTTCATGATACAGATCCTACTCTGCTCATCCTCATTCTTAGACCATCACCGAGTATACACTGCTTATTGGTGAGTCCTCATGTTCCGAGGGCTGTCTGACAGACATCTATGCTATTTTCTATTTTAGTACTTGTTCAGGTTAGTTGGGGCTATCGTCCCATCAACCTATCATATGTTTGTGAGGCTTTTAGACGTTATGTAGCACTCGCCTTGTGTAATTGTCTGGGTTGATTCCCTATGTTAGGATATGTCATGTTTTGTTTACTTTCCGCTATGCCTTATGTTTAATCTTCCGCTTATAACGAATAGACTTAGATGTATGCTTATACCATGGGTCGACATGGGGGACTCGGGTTCCTTTTGTCCCGTGTTGGTCTACATTCGCCCTGACAAAGATCTTTCCAAAGTCCCTCCCAAAGGGAAATAGACTTTGGCATAGACCTTTCCAAATACCCAACCTATTTCTATTCCTCCTTATAGAATGGCTCCAACTGAGCTTACCGAGTTAAAGGAATAACTGAAAGGCCTTATAGATAAGGGCTTCATCGACTCCAATATCTATCCATGGGGTGCGCTAGTCTTATTCGTAAGGAAGAAAGATGGATCATTAAGAATGTGCATCGACTACCATTAGCTGAACCAGCTCACAGTTAAGAACAGGTATCCTCTACCTAGGATTGACTCCAATTCGACCAACTTTAGGGAGCTAGTTTTTTTTTCCAAGGTAGATCTGGGATCAGATACCACCATCTCAAGGTAAGAGAACGTGGACATTTCGAAAATAGCCTTCAGAACTCGGTATGGTCATTATGAATTCGTAGTTATGTCTTTTGGTCTAACCAATTTCTGTAGCTTTTATGGATCTGATGAATAGGAGGTTGAAGTCGTACATGGACATGTTCATTAATGTATTTATAGACGATATTGTGGTTTACTCCAGAGGAGAGGAGGAACATGCAGATCATTTGAGGATAGTCTTCCAGACACTCAAGGACTACTAATTATTTGCTAAATTTAGCAAGTGTGTATTCTGACTGAAATAAATTGCATTCCTTGGTCATGTGGTCTCTATTGAAGGTATTCGTGTGGATCTTCAAAAGATAGTTGCAATCGAGGACCGACCAACACCCACTTCACAAACAGACATCAGGAGTTTCTTGGGCCTAGACATTTATTACAGATGGTTTGTATAAGGGTTCTCCTCCATTTCTTCTCCTTTGACCGTACTTAACTCAAAAGAAGGTGAAGTTTATTCTGATGAATGTTAGAAGAGTTTTTAAGTAGTTGAAGACTCGACTCACTACAACCCTAAGTTTTGACTTCTGCCAGGAGGATCAGACGGGTTCATGGTCTATTGTGATTCCTCTAGAGTGGGCCTTGGTTGTGTTCTGATGTAGCAAGGAAAAGTCATAGCTTACCCTTCCGTATAGTTCAAGGTTCATGAGAAGAACTATCCGAGTCACGATCTTGAACTAAAAATGGTAGTATTAGCCTAGAAGATTTGGAGGCACTACCTTTACGAGGTTCATTGATAATGTTCAAAATATATTCCTTAATTCAAAGAATATATACAACCGAAGTATCAAAACAAGTAACCCGAAGAGTGCCTGGTCGAATCCACGACAAGGGAATGAAATCAAGTGTCGATTTAGAAATTGGATCTTTAGTATTGCACCACGTAGATTTAATTTTAGAACAAATAAAATTGGGGGAGTTGAAATTTTCAGAGAATTGTATTGGTTGATTGAATGAAGTAAAATAACAAGATCAACTAAAGTGTCAACAAGGGTGTGAAATACTAAAGGTGTGGTGTAGATGAAATACTAACTAGATCAAAGACATGCCAAATATCTTATGAGTTCAATAAGTGTAAATAATTCCGAAAGTGGGTAATCTCAGCTTCTTAACCTATTGATTACCTCAAGCTAGGAGTTCTTTATTAAGACTCTAAACACAACTTCGCTTCAACCCGATTAGATTTGAATTAGCAACTACACTATTCCTAGCTATTAGTTGCCAATAAGGAATGAGAAAGCAATCTTAGCTATTCCTAGCTTAATTTCACAATCTCCTATCCATGCCCACTACTAAATTCTCTTCCAATACTTATTTATTCTCTCTCAAGCAATAATCAAACAAGGATAAATAGACACATATCATAATCAATGGATCTTCATTAATATATTGAAGAGAATCCAATAGATTTACAAGCACTGGAACAACATGAAGATGACTCTAGCAATAATTCCCATTCCAATTAAGTATTCATCATCACACACCTCTAGTTAATGATTTTAGCTACTCATAGTTAAAAAATTCAAAAACATATTCATCAATAGCATAAGTGAATTTAAACAGCGTATAGATAAATCAACTTCACAAAATAATATTCAAGGCTAGCTGAAACTTACTAGTATAAGAGGAACTAGAATAGAGTACTTTCTACAATTTACACTCAAAATCCTCCTTCAGCTAAGAGAATGTGTTGTTTCTGAAAGGAGAAAAGATGATGTGATGTAAGCTTTTGTTCTCTTCTTAAATTCTCTATTTCTATCTTCCTCTCCCGATTCCCAACACCGAGCACTTTTTTTTTCTATTTATACCTTGGAAAGTGTGGGTTTTTCCTCTCCCTTTTTAAATGATGGACGAATATACCCTTATAAGATCCATTATCGAACTGATGTGATATGCAATGGGCCCACCTATGCCGTCTGTAACCACCGGGTGTCTTTTCTATATTTCCACTACATTTCCAATGAGCACCTTCTTGCTTCACCTAGCTGCTTAATTAGTCCGAATCCGTGAATCGCTCGGGTCTTCAGGTTATTTTCCAAATCTCTTGAGCATCATTTGGCGACTGGACTGGAGACTCTCCGCTGGCAATTTGTGAACCGCCGGTGGCATGACTCCTCTGAGGTAGTGAGATTCGGCCCTTGCCGCTGTTTTGCCTGCACATCTGCAACCGATGATTCACCCTCACTTTTTTGCTCCATTTTTTGCTCTTTTCTTTCACTTTAGTTATATACACACAACGAAAGCAAAAAGGGCATGAAATCCAAATAATCAACTCAAGAACGAAACAAAACTCAAGTTTTAGAGCCTAATGAGGTTGTCAATTACCAACTCATCAAACCTCCAAACTTAAATCATTGTTTATCCTAAAGTAATGCAATTCTCAACTGTTGAGGAATATACTCCTCTCTTCTAATTAGACATCATCGATCACCTGGACTATGACAATCCAAAAAATAGTCACCATGCTCACCGAAAAGAGAAGAACTACTCCAAAAGACCAAAACAATAAAGATGTTTCAAACAGAAAGGAGCTTTCTATCAAGCAAAGTTTATGAAAGGAATCATTTATCAATACAAGGGTATTATCACCAAGTAACACACATTGCATCTCTAGTTATAATCACTAAAATTCAAAGCTTGCCTTGAGTTTACACTTCTTCCCTATGTCAACCATAATTCCAATGCTCTAGCATCCCTAAGAATGAATGATTCCACTCACCACAATAAGGATCCCTATTCTTTTAGTCATATGATCGCTAAAAGGAGTGGCTCGGGACATGGTACAAGCAAGGAGAGGGAAGGCAAACAGCGCAAGTCCGATGGAGGGACGAGTTTGTGACTCGCATTCCAGACATGGAAATTTTCCCTAGAGTTAAGGGAAGCTAAGGTTGCCGTGTTTGTGAACTTGAGGCACAACGACATGACAAGGCAGAGTATGCATTAAAGTTCACTCAATTGTCGAAGTATGCTCCATAAATGGCTGCAGAGCCGAGGGCTCACATGCTCGAGTTTGTGAATGGAGTCTTAGATTTGGTAGTCAAGGAGTGCAGGACCGCCATGCTTATTAATGATATGGACATCTCTAGACTCATTATCCATGCATAGCAAATAGAGGCGGAGAAATTGAAGGAGATAGAGAGGGAGAATAAACAGGAACAAAAGGCTAGTTTGAGTATTCTCACTAGAAGGTAGGCGGTAATAGTCCTCCACAGTAGCAATAGAGACCTCCAGCACCCTCGTCATCTAGTGCTCTTTCTTCTAGGCCCCAAAAGATCGGAGAGGTGGAGCATCACCTGGGCCTCTGAGTCATGTCTCCATAGAGCTACACTTTTCTAGTATGTTCTTAAGTGTGGCAAAACCATTCGGGGTAGAGTGTTGTTTGGCCAAGGAGGGTTGCTCTGGTTATGGCCAGCTGGGTCACAAGTTGAGAGATTTATCATAGCGTGGACGGGGGATGGCCAAGTCTATTACATCGCTTAGCTCCGCCCTCGGTCGCTCAACTCAACAGTCACTACCTCTAGTACAGGTGGTGGTTAGCGCCAGAACTGCTTATATGCTCTGTCTTCCCGTCAGGACCAGTAGAACTCACCCGACATAGTTCTGTATATTACGTCTCTTTTAGATAGATTTATATGCTTTACTAGATCCGTAGAGCCGCACTATCTTTCGTTACTCTCACATTGCTATCCGGCTGATTAGCCCAAAATGCTCTCATAGACATTTTTAGTCTTTACATCGGTTGAGTTAGTTTAAGCTAGCAGGGTGTATAGGGATTGTCCAGTCACAATGTTACATAAAGTCACCACAAATTTCTGATCTAGTAGAGTCGATTTAGTGACATCAACCTCATTCTACATGGACATGTTACATTCTTTCTACCTCAATTGACTGCAGAACTAGGTCGTTAGATTCTAGCTTCCTAATGAACCAGTCCTAGAGTGGAAGAGTATTACTTCAACACCTAAAGGTCAGTTCATTTCATACCTTAAGGATAGGAGAATTGATCTCTAAGGGTACATCTATCACTCAAGTTAGGGTCGAGATTCTAGTTTCAAGACCCCAACACTTCGCCGGCTCCGCTTGTAAAATGAGTTCCCTAATATGTTTCTCGAAGATCTTTCTATAGTCCCTCCTGAGTGGGAAATAGACTTGGCATAGACCTTCTTCCAAATACCCAACCTATATCTTTCTCCTTATAGAATGGCCCCCAACTGAGCTTAAAGAGTTAAAGGAATAATTGAAAGAACTTCAAGATAAGGGCTTGATCGCACTCCAATATCTTTCCGCTGAGTGCCCCAATCTTATTCCTGCAAAAGAAAGACATATATGACCAGAATGTGTACTGACTACCGTCGCTGAATCAGGCTCAGTTAGAACACAAGCACTTAGCCAGGATTGATGACTTTTCGACCAACTTTATGGAGCTAGTTGTTTTTCCAAGGTAGATATTAGATCAGGTAGATAAGAGAATGTGACATTTGAAAATAGTCTTCTTAACTCAGTATGGTCATTATGAATTCGTAGTTATGTCTTTTGGACTAACCAATTCTCCTACAGCTTTTATGGATCTGATGAATAGGGTATTCAAGCTGTACTTGGATTTTCAAAAGTAATGTCTTTATAGACGTATATTGTGATTTACTCAAGAGGAGAGGAGGAACATGAAGATCACTTGAGGATAGTCTAACAGACTCTCAAGGACCGCCACTTTTGCTAAATTTAGCTAGTGTAAATTTTGGCTAAAATCAGTTGCATTCCTTGGTCATGTGGTCTTTAGTGAGGGTTTGGAGGTGGATCCTCAAAAGATAGTGGCGATCGAGACCGGCCAAGACCCACTTCTCCAACAAAACACATCAGGAGTTTCTTGGGCCTAGCCATTTATTATAGATTAGTTCCTAGAAGGGTTCTCCTCCATTACTTCTCCTTTGACCACTAACTCAAAAGAAGGTGAAGTTTCAGTGGTCTGATGAATGTGAGAAGAGTTTTCAGGAGTTGAAGACTCGACTCACTACAACCCTAGTTTTGAATCTTCCAGGAGGACTAGATAGGTTCATGATCTATTGTGATGCCTCTAGAGTGGGCCTTGCTGTGTTTTGATGTAGTAAGTAAAAGTAACAGCTATTGCTAAGATAGTTCAAGATTCATGAAGAACTATCCGATTCATGATCTGAACCGAAAGTGGTAGTATTTTCCTTGAAGATTTGGAGGTATTACCTTTATGGGGTTCATTGATAACATCCAAAATACATTCCTTAATTCAAATAATATACACAGTCGAAGTATCAAAACGAGTAACCTGGCGAGGACAGGGTCGAATCCTCTACTGAGAGGACTAGAGAATTGATAATTTCAAGTGTTTAATGAGAAATTGATCTAGTTGCATCACGAGATTTGTAGAAGATTATAAAAATAAAATTGTTGAGGAGTTGAAATTTTCAGAGAATTGTGGCTGGTTGATTTAATGAAGTAAAATAGCAAGATCAGCTGAAGTGTCAACAAAGGTGTGAAATACTAGAGGTGCGGTGTAGATGAAATAGTAACTAGATCGGGACATGCCAAGTAATCTTATGAGTTCAATAAGTATAAATAATCTCGGGAAGTTGGTAATCTTAGCTTCTCAACTCATTGATTACCTCTAGTTAAAGTTTTATTAAGACTCTAACCACAACTTAGCTCAACCCGATTAGATTTGATTAGCAACTCACTATTCTACCTATTAGTTACCAATAAGGAATGAGAAAATAATTTCACTATTCTAGTTGAATTTGACAATGTGTCTTATCCATAAGCACCATTAAATTTTCTTCCAATGAATTATTTTCTCAAATAATAATCAAGCAAGGATAAATAGACCCATATCATAATCAATGGATCTTCAAGGGAGTAGATTGAAGAGAATCCAATTGATTTACATGTAATTGAAAACATAAAGATGACTCTAGCAATACCCTATCCAATTAAGTATTCATCATCACACTTGTTAATGATTTTAGCTACTCATAGTTAAGAAATTCAAAACACATTCATCAATAGCATCAATGAATTTAATAGCAAGAGTAGATAAATCAACTTCACAAAATAATATTCCTACAATACCGAAACTTACTAGTACAAGAGAACTAGAACAAAGAGTACATTCTACAAGTTACACTCAAAATCCCCTCTTTTCAGCTAAAAGAATGTTCTTTTACTGAAAGGAGAAAAGATGATGCATGTAAGCTTTTGCATTATCTTTAAATTCTCTATTTCTATCTTCCTCTCTCTGCATCCCAAGACAGAGGACTTTTTTTCTATTTATACCCCGAAAAGTAGGGTGCTTTTCCTCCCTTTTTAATGATGGATGATTATACTCCTTTATAAGCTCCGCCTGGAATCAGTGGAGGCACCGACGGTTCGCCATGCAATTCGAACCGCCGGGTGTATTTTTGGCATTTCCATCAACTTCTGCACGAGTACCGGCACCATGGTTCACTGTGCGTTTCGCCGGTCCGAATCCGTGAACCGTTCTGCCTGTGCTATTCACCAAAACTCTTGAGCATCATTCTAAGACTGGACAGGCGGCTCACCGCTGGCAAGTCACGAACTGCCGGTGTGGCATGTCTCCTCTCGAGGCAATGAGATTCGCCCGCTGGCGTTTTGCCGGTGCACATCTCGATAATCGCCGATTCACCCTCGCCATTCTTTCTTGCTTCATTTTTTCTCTTTTATTCACTTTTAGCTATCTCGCACACAATGAAAGCAAAAAGGGCAATAAATCCAAATAATCAACTCAATAACGAAACAAAAACTCAAGTTTTGAGGCCTAATGAGTTGGTAAATAACCAACTCCATGAAACCCCCAAACTTAAATAATTGCTTGTCCTCAAGTAAAGCAATACTCAACCGTTGAGGAACATACCACCTCTCTTCAAAATTAGACCCTCACCGATCATCCGACTATGACAATTCTAAAAATAGTCACCTATGCTCCTACCGAAAAGAGAAGAAATCATCCAAAAAAGACAAAAACAATGAAGATGTTTAAAATAGGAAACCACTTCTCTATCAAGCAAAGTTTATGAAAGGAGTCATTTATCAATACAAGGGCATTACCCAACCAAGTAACACACTTAGCATCTCTAGTTATAATCACCGAAGATCTAAAGTTTGCCTTCCTTGAGTTTACACTCCTTTCCCTTTATGCGTCAACCTTAATTTTGAATGCTCTTGAATCCCCAAGAAGGAATGATGCCATCCACCCAATAAGGATCCCAACGAATTTAGCGAGACTAAACTAATCTTATTCAACCTTAGATGGGAATTAGGGTGAATCCTGGGGCGGTCTCTTCCTTCTTAACATGCGGTTTCTTTTGATCATATGATCATTTGAATGCACACAAGGTATTAATTGAAAGAGACACTCACTCACTCTCCCAAATATCTTCATGCATACACTTGACCCATAGGCTTGACCTTCATGTAATTTGCCACTAGCCGTAGAGTAACTACACCTAGAATCATTAGACTCGGTGCTGTTATGATGTAGGCTCGCGGTGAGGGTAGCATGATCTTTTGCTATAGTGACTAGATCCTCCCTAAAGCCTTTATGTGAATCTTAAGACCAATTCCACTCACTTAACCTCTTCCTTGTTGATGACTTTATTTCTTTAACACTCCCCCTTATAAACCCTTTTTTGCCACAACTAGCCTTATTACATCAAGAGGGAAACCCGATTCCCACAAATTGTCTTTTTTCTCTTTTTTTTATATCCTTTGATGCACTTTTGACAAAAGGCGGTGTTCCCTTCACACTATCATTCTTATCTTCCCCCTTTGCTTGGCATACCCCAAACTTAGGCTTTTGCCTCATTTTTCACAAACATTTTTATCACTCCCTCTTTCTTAGGCCTTAAGCCTCATTTTATTACCTATACTATTACTAGCATCCAGGGAGGAATGGGTGCCAAAAAGAGGAAAAGAATGATCTTAAGGATTGTAATGTGGTTTCCAAAGAAAGGGTTTTAAGGCTCAACATTGGCTCACAAGGATCGATGCTCATGGAGGGCATATGGGTGAAGTGACTAGACAAGGGAAGGCAGATAAACTTGTTCTTGGTGCAACCACATCTAGGATTTCTCCTTGAATACATTTGGGACAAGTTGTAGACAAGATGGCTGTATGACATTCATTAAAAATATCCTCACCACACATGGCATCACCCTTAAAAGGTCCTCAAGAGTCATTCTCAACACAAAAACACCAAACTAGGATTTCAAGGCAGGCGAACATCATAAGTCAAACAAGGAATTTACTATGTATGAAAAAATCCTATGCTACAAAGTGCATTAGCTATCCATTATCTTCATTTTGCGCCTGTTTTTTTCTGAATTCCATTTCAAAAAAAATCTGGTGGTGCCTCTCAAATCAACTTCACAAAAGACTCAAAGAAATATGACATTTCCTTAAGAATGCTGCTACTTGAACCATCATTGGAAAAAACCAACTTTGTTCGACAATAAAATAATAAAAACAAAAGAATGTTCTTGGGGAAGAACTGTATTGAAGAAACCTCGGAGTTTTAATTTCACACTACTATTTATAATGGCAAACAAGAACAAAACCTTGGGGTCATATCATTCAAGATTTTTAAATATTTTTTACTTTAAACCAAAGACCCCATTTGGTCACTACATCAATCACAAAAAAGAAACAAAACCAATTCATTCATTCATTAATTAAGAAAAACAAGACACGCTCTTCAAGGGCAATCATCGACCAAAAACAAATCTGACAAAGGATGGACCTACACAGATTCAAATAATAATAAAAATAAATCAGCATCTCACACAAGAAAAATCCCCCCTATCAATCACGCTCATCCCTCCCACTTAGAGCATACATTGTCCCCAATGTAAATATGCAAAAGGAAAGGGACAAGGATCTCCATGAGTGGGTTATCCTCTTCATCACTAGTTCTGCTGCACCACCATCACCGCTATTGGCATCACTCTAGCCCAACCAAAGCTCATCTCCATCCCTTCAAAAGCTCTCATACAATTGGTCCTCGAGCCGAGGATCTGAGCGCCCATTGCAAAGCATCTAAGGTGCTCATGTCGGGCACCCGACCGAAGTCCGCTCTTCCACCATGCACTTCAGTTCGAGAAGTGCACTGCCCCTTCTACTGCGTCCAACCTCTTGCATAAAGTGGCTAATATTCTCGTGCAGTGATTTGAGCTGTACTTCTTGATTGTTTTAGCAATGAGTGCGAGGAGGCTCTAGCCAAACGTTAAAGTTGGCTTTCATAGTGAGTTTGTCTCTCCACAAGTCGATGGAGACCACTTGGTTGAGAATATTGTGAAGGGGAGAAACTCGCTGAGGCATGCAACCTCTGATGCTGGCCCGACATATCAGGCTAGGCACATTGGATTCTAGGGTGATTGGTGATTGGGCCGACCCATGGGAGGGGGATTCTTCACGCACTCCAAAGGCTTGCTGGCGTTTCCTCTTATTTCTAGTGCCTCGGCATCTATCTTTCACTCTATATCAATTACCCTCGACGCAACAGAAGGAGTTTCATCCGGGAAAGAGGCACCCCTTAACCATTAAGAAAGCTGGAAATAAGGCTAGGCGTTGAGGTACTGGATTGTTTGGTCTTCTTCTTCATCTGTTGAGAGAAAATTTCCCCGAAGTTGATGGGGACTCCCGTCATTATGTAAGAAATAAGAATGGAAATTTCAAGGCTGACCCTCTATTAATTTTTAGAGGGAATGATCCGAGCACAAACAAAATCGAGCCACAACTTGGCTTGAAATCAAGTCGTGGCTAGATTTCGCCACCCTGAGGAAGCCAAAGGATTTCGGTTCAACTATAATGCGGCCCAACCATGCAAACTGGTCCTTCATATCTGTCACACTAGCCATTACTCCATAGCGAGCCAATTTCATCCCAGAATAAATAATTAATGGCCGGGTTATATCAACCTCCACTCCTTGGATCATCACGGATGGCAAGCAGGGGAAATTATCTACTTTTCCTATGCTGCACATTTTGCTGGAGGGCTTGATAAGAGGCGCAGAAACCGTGGTGGCAAAAGCTGGGTGGAATATGGCGGAAGTGGGTTGGAAAATGTATGCCATTGCCTGTGGGTGAACTGCTCGATGATGTTGGGGAAATCACCCCTTAACTCAAGCCAAGTCAAACTCTGCTTCTCCACGGTTATTGAGCAGCCTTGGAAAATGACGTAGTGATCTTTCACAGTTGATACACAGAGGATGAGCGCTTCTTTGGTGTTGTTCCTTGGTTGAGTATCCCTGGCTTTGCCCTTGCCCTTGCTAGTTAAAGAACCCACTTTTCCTTTGCCTGTGTTACTTATGGATGAGATGATTTGTTTTTTCTGCAAGAGTATATTAGTGATAAGAAATAGAAGCATAAATGAAAGGATTGTAAATAATGATAGTCTAGCAAGAACTGAGAAACAATGGAAATAAAACAATCATTTAAAGAACTAGTAGGCACGGCGGAAGACCGGGCAACTCTCACGGTGAAGATATTTCGCAGACCGTCGATGCCTAATAGAACACTCGGGCAACTATGAAATTTTCAGCGGTTCAGGCGGCGTTTCACCGGTCTAGCTCACAAATCGCCGATGTAGCGCGGAATCCACTCAGTGTCCAGGGCCACATTCTCAAAGTAGACCGATGCTCCATCGGCGATCACGCCCCTATTGTCCCAAAAATTTTCATCTCATTATTCACTGTGCACCCATTAACACATCTTCATATCAACATACTACCAATGAAAACTAAATTCATTCACACAAGATGTTATTAATGACATTTAGCCGTATTAAGATTGGCGTCACCTTGATCTATCGTGGAAAATGCCAGTTTACGTAAATGGGTTACTCGCACTTCACCCCTATTCATAGATTCTCCACAAAGCACATAATATTCCATTTTAACAAGCATAATTAATATTCAAGAGTTCAAAAGGAAGAAATGGAATATTACTCCTAAAGAATCAGGTTCAATAATAAAATAAAAACATGAGCAAAAGAATTGTCGCCAAATTGGTAGACTACTTGCACACTCGATTAATGTATGGAAAATTAACTTAAAACTTTATAATGGGCACCTTCAGATGAGTATAATGTAGAGAGTATGAGTGAAGTGATTGTGTAGTGAAATATGGAGGGGTTTTTATAGGTGAAGGAGTGGAACATGATGAGGCTGAGGGTGCGGAGAGTTCACTGTTGGTGTGTTGGTGGGAAGTTGAAAGGTGGAAAGGTGGGAAAGTGGAGAGGTTGAAAATGGAGGAATGTGGGAATTAGGAAAGCTGGGTAAATGGGTTGAGATGAAAAAATGGAAGGAAAAGTGTTGGAAAAAGGGAGCTATGGGGAATATTTTCAGAATAGGGTGGCAGGTAGGTATATGGATTTCAGCCAACGCTTTATTCCATTTGGAGAATTACCACACCTCGACCGGTGATATACCGGCGGTACGATTTGGACCAGCGGCTCACCACTGTGATTTATTTTACAATGTATTGTGCCCATGGATCTAGTTCCTACTGGAGATACACCGGCGATTTGCGGAATTGCACTGACGCCCACTGCCACCCGGCTTAGTTCCGTGACTCCAGCCAGGTTTTTTGCTTTCTTACCAGTGATAGACCATGCCTCACTAATCGCGATTCGATGGTTCTCACCGATGGCCTGCTGGTTCTCGGATTCATGATTTGCCCTCCCTTGCTCCTCATTTCAGCCCTACACAAACAAAAACAACAAAAATAAAATAACTCACTAGATATTTACGGGTTTCCTCCCAAGAAGCGCCTCTTTATTTAATCACAAGTACTGCTGACGTAGTCTCCACTCTCATTTCTGACGGATTATACCAAATCTTAATTTCAGCTCCACTCCTTGTCTCCTTCATTTTGTAATACTCAACCACCTTCAGTCTGGGTGGAGTTTTAGCATGATGGACACACTTTTAAAGGTAACTTCTTCAATTTCAATCAACCCAAATTCTTACTCTCCAAGCTCCACATCTACTTCATTTTGCCTCCCCAGAGCAAACAATGGTCTTCCCAAATAATAAAAACTTTTACATCCACTACAACTACAAAATAACAAAAATTGTCCGGTAGAATAAACTTGATTCCACTCACCAAGACATCTTCCGCACCCCCACCGGTCTTTTGATTGACCTCTCTCGCCATTAGTAGCCGCATTGACGCCGCCAGCTTTATAGCTTCCACTCTTGAAAATGATCAGGGGCATCAAAATTTATGTTGGCAGCCAGATCACATAGGGCCCTTCTGAACACGCAAATCCCAATTGCGTTATGAATTGCAAAGGCTCCGGATCTTCCCTTTTTGGGGCAAGGCTTATCAATTATCACACTAACAAGCAGTGTTTTCTCTTCATTTCCAACATCAACCACCTTTTTCTTTTCAAAAAATATTTCATGAACTTTGGCATAATCCAGGCATTTTCGGGAGCAAAGCATCCAATTTAACTGTATGTTTATGACTACTTGCTAAACATATCAACGAACTTCTTAAACTAATCATCCTTCTACTTTTGTCAAACACTGGGATAGCAAGGTTGATTTTGAGTCAAACCATATCATCAATCGAGCCTTCATGCCTGCCCCATCATCATCAACATGAATGCAGATCTCATCATCCTTTCTTCCTCTTCCTTCCTAAAATTCTTTTCTTCATTCTCTAGAGCCTAGCCAACATTTATCAACTTCATTCGTCACTACTTTCATTCTCACCTCACCAGGGCTTCCCTGGGTATCACCAATCACCTTGCCACTTCAGAGCAGTATTAACAGCCACATGATGACCATCTTTCTTGGATTTCGCCATTGTGGTCACTAGGTAGTGTTCCCCTTCATCCTAGGGTCTACTTGAGCCGATAGGTGATTCATTTGGGCTTCCAATTGCTTTGATGGAATGGAAGTGTGAACTCACTTTTTGGGCAAGGTTAGACACCTCCCCTCTGTTCCTTCTCAACCCACTCTTTATTGACTCCACCTTCTTTTAAAAACTTTGATAGCATTTATTTGGATTTTTTTTTGAGCTACCCGCATCACTACCCCAGCTGATTTTGAGGATTTCAACCTTAGAGGTGGAATATATGGATTTGAGATTCTGGCTTATAAGAATCACCTTCTGGTTTGGTTTCTCTATTCTCTACCTCCCATTTCTTTCAAGCCATCCTTGAGGCTCACGATTGGTCCAACCTTGCTATCATCCCTGGGCACCATGGGCCTTGGTTTGCTCCTGGAAGCCGTGTCGAGGACCTCCATTTGGTTGCCCATATTTTAACTCTTCCTATCATATCTCGGTGGTGATGACTCTCTTTCATATTGTAAGGGACCTTGCATCTCTAATGACATTTACTACCTTTGGACCAGCTCCCATCATGTTCTTGGTTACCAATTCACTGTGTCATCATCTTGGTGAGATTTTCATCCCGATTTTCATCCCTTTTTCACAATTCCGCCGCTAATGCACTTGAGCTACCATCATGAGTGGACACAATTGTTTCTCTCGTGTGTGCCCAGCCCTGTTGGGTGTTTGTCATTCGGTCTAAGAGAGCTTGGGCCAATCCGTATGTTTGGTCCATAATAGAACCACATCAGGTTGTTTGCCATGCATCTTGTTAATCGAATCAAGGGCTCTATGAGGAAGATTTAGAATAATCTATCTAAAATCGCTGATTTGGGAATAGAGCCACCTTCTTTTAAACCTTAAGCACACCTCATGTAAAGGCTCTCCTGGTTCTTGCCTGAAATTCTTAATATCATCCCTCGCCTGAAGCATCTTTGATGGAGGGAAAAGGTGTCTAGAGGCCCCATTAGAGTCTTTTCCATGAAGTAATACATCTCGGAGGAGTTCCTCTAACCATATTGTTGCTTCTCCCGTCAATGAAAAAGGAAAGAGTCTCAACCTAATGGACTCTTGGCTGATATTTGTTATATTGAAGAGCTGGCATATTTCTAAGAAATCTCTCAAATGGCGATTCACATCCTCAGCACTGGTTTTCCACCAAAGATACCCTTGATTTGCAACAAGTAAAGCATTGTTCTGGTGACATGAAACACTGCATTCTCTACCGTTGGTGGTAGGTGAATAGTCTGCACCTTCGGGAACCAGATTATCTTCCTCGAAAGTTGTCCCCTACTTACAGTGATGACTCATGGTTATAAGCTCCAAAAACAAAACAAATTCATGTTAAGTACCCAATGCAAAAACTATTTCAACAACAATCATGAAGATCATCAGCGCTATCCTGCATCATGCCATTTTTGATAACGTCAAAATATATTCTTAATTAAAGACATATACTGGCCGAAGTATCAACAAGTAACCCTAATCAGTGTCGGTTTCTAATCCTACGAGACTAAAGAATGATAATTTCAAGTGTCTATTGAGAAATTGATCTTCGTTTGCACCACATAGATTTAATATTAGAAAAAATAAAATTGGGGGAGTTGAAATTTTCATAGAATTGTATTTGGTTGATTTAATGAAGTAAAATAGCAAGATCAGCCTAAAGTATCAACAAGGGTGTGAAATACTAGATTTGGATTAACCACAACTGCACTATCAATAATGAAGATTGCAAGACAAACAACAACTAAAAATCAAACCAACGAAGAATTCATGCAATTACAATCATCTTACATAGCCTCAACCCTAGAGGAAGGATTTTAGCTACTCATATTCATACAAATACTCAAAAAACATGTTTAAAGTACCGTACTTACAAGACTAATTAAAGTAGAATGAAATATAATCAACCCTAGGTAGAGTTCTTCACTTCTCCCTTCGCTCATTTATGGTTTCCCAAATATTTTTCGCGATAAAATGATTTTAGAAGCAGGGTTTAATTTTTAGTAAATAGGAAATTTACAATTTTTGGCCTCTATTATGGAATGGCTCCGCGGCACGGAGGTGAACGCACTATTTGCTCGTCGGAGGTAACACGGAATCCCACTGGAAATTACATTTGAATGTTGTTGGCCGAGGCATGGCGCGACAACCGCGGTAATGTGCGCCGCACCTGTGTGATGGCCAAGTGTGACAAGGCCTACGGCGCGCAGCAGCGCTTCCTGGGCGTGGACGGATGTTGGCGCCAAGCAGGTGCACTCTTACGGTTATCTTTTTTCTGCATGGCATTGGCGTGGCACGACGCCAGCGCTCACGCACAACGTGGCACGCTTCCTAGCGGCCAGCCTTGCCATGGCATGCTTCCTTGCCAACATTTACACCTGGCTTCCCAACCCCATTCCTTCACTTCACCCATCACTATTTGAACCCGTCAAATGAATTTTTACACCTACAACAAGGACTAATCAAGATGGTTAGAACATACCCAAATTTACACAAACTACATGAGAATGTAATTGTATAAATAGACAAACATGACTAAATCAAGAGAATAACACTTGGGCACTCACTATGCCTCAAAGATCACTACCTCACATTTAAAGCCTTGTTCGTCCTAGAACAACCCTTTCACATCTCACAGTGCAGACAAGACTCAAGCACATACGACTAAGACAATTCAAGCTACGACTACAACAATTATTTTAGATAGAAAGTTAAAAGTAGAGCATGTAAGATTTAACCATTAAAAGAAAATATGACTCATGTTAAGACTTCCTAACCTACAGAATCGACTCTCAATATCAACAAACTCATGCAAATCAACCGATCAAGAAATCCGACATGAATATTATCCTTCATTAAACATGTGCTCCTACAACAAGAGAATTATCCATTTTTACTCACAAATTTTCAAATCAAAACCGTGTATGGGTATATGGATAAGAATTTCGTTTACCACAAAGAATTGAGACATCTCCACAGGTGGCTGGACCATAGCTGCCCTTAGGTTTAACATTAATTGGGCGGATGTTTGAACGTAAGATCAAGTAGGACTTATTGGGTGGTAATGTAAGCTAAGGGCAGGTAGGTACTCTTATGGCTAATAATAGTGACTATCTTTCCTAGCGCTTAATACATCACTTCCATTATTAAGCGGCATCTTTTCTCTTACTTCACCCTCATTCTTTTCAACTTAAATTTCTTCTTCGTTCCCCATTTCTTTAAGCACACAACTTATTAGTAAGGAGTACTTAAACCACTTTTTCATTCATTTATTCTCTTCTTACTCCTACTAATACTCAAGCATTTTCAAAAAAGTGCACCTCTAATCCTTTCGTCAAATCCCCCAACCGTTATTTTTCCTTCTTTTTCATGATTCTCACTCCTTTCCTCTTTTGAATTTTTCACTTAAGTGTTTAGGAGCTTGGATAAAATTCAAGGCTAATGAAAGAAAAGGATTCCAGTTTGTGTTGTATCCGTATCAAAGAATAGGCTTAAGGCTCAATGGGCTAACTAGATCATAAGACATTCAAGGTAGGTAAAGCGAGGGGAAAAAATTAAACTGATCTCAAAAGAAATGCCTCAACTATCTACCACAATCTACATCCTTCATTTCGCTTGGTATACACCAGGAAAGTTCTAGACATTTTACATAGCATTGAATATTCAAAGACCTTTTACACACACCACACATGCTCACCTAAAGACAAATTCATCGACTCTTAACTCAAATAATCACAAGAATTCCAAATTAAGCTTTAAGCAAGCACTAGAGTCACATTCAAGAGCCTAGGTGTCTCAAACAGAGTTATACAACTTTGCATGCTTCAACACTACCCATACTTGCATCTCACAATCATGTATAGCACACAACAATAATATTAATCCATCAATTAACTACGAGTTCAAAACAAAAAACCTATAGACTAATATTCCTCAAGACAGTCGTCATCCATCCATTGTCGGGAATAGTCCCTAACTATGATTAACAACAACTATGTACAGATAAAGAAAATTTTAGTCTTCGGTTCAAAGTGCCCCCCATCGGAATGAACCAAAGAAAACCAATCCGTAAATCATGCTCAAATCCAAAAATTTTCCTTCAACCAATGCCTAGAAAGCACTAAATTCACCCAAAATCATTAAACTCAAAATTTGAAATTTCACCCCACACTTGAATCATGCTATGTCCCCAATGCATCTAATTAAATTCAAAAGTGAGAAATAATTCTGGGGCCTTCTAAGCCCAGCTAACAACATGTTCTTCTTCATTTTTGCACAAATGGGTATTCGACCCCACACTTTTTCCCTTTCATGTTTCTTTGCTTCCTCCTCCAGGGCAATTTACTTCCTCCATCTCGTGCTTGGGTATCCACCAAAACAACAACAAGATGAAAATAAAGTTCAAAATCAACACAAATGAAAGAAATTACACCAGCTCCTGTGGTATCCTTGGGCTGCCTCCAAGTGCCTGTCTACTGCTCTGCGAACCACGTACCATCCTTTTCAGGACATCCTCATACCCGTGTTCCCTTTCGAGAACCATCTTCTTCTCTTTTTTTTATTTTTGAGGGAACAACCCCGCCACTTTATCCCTCTATTCCTCCAACTCCTTCTCTAATAGAAGCCCTCCACTTGGTAGATTCTGAGCTGAAAAGTGACCTCATCTCCTGTATGTGGACCTGTGGAATCTACCACCCTACACTTAGCCTCCGATAACACACTCCGATCTTTACAAAGGTCTTTGTAATGTGTGGGTGGGTTAATATCTTGGTAGAACTGAAGAGTTCTTCTTCATCACTGCCACCTCATTTTTCAGGGTCCACTTACATTAATAACAACTCCTCCAGTGGACAAAAATGGTTGTCCCAAGATCAGGAGCACCTTGTCATCAACTTCAAAATCCAATATGATGAAATTAAAGGTGTATAATGAACTTACCCACTTTGATGAGAAGATCCTCTATTATTCCATCTGGTGCCACTCTCGACGTGTCTGCCAGCTGCAGCATCAATCGTGTCAGTCTCGGTTGACCCAACCCCAAGGTGTTAAACAAAGATAGGGCCATTAGATTAACTAATGCCCCTAAATCACACAAAGTCGTACCACCTCGCCTTTACCAATTTGTAAGGAGGGTAAAATTCCTTGGGTCTTTGAGCTTTTAGGTATCTTGCTCATTACCCTATGGCTGCACTCCTCAGTCAGTGCTACTGTCTGAACATCCACCAATCTGACTTTGTTGGTCACCACATCTTTCAAGTACTTAGCATACTTGGGCATTCCCTACAAAACACCAAGCAAAGGCTAATTGATGTGAAGTTCTTTGAAAATATCAAATAACTTTCTAAAGCATTCTTCCTTGCTCTTGAATCTTTGGTGTTATGTGGTGTCCTTGAAGTTATTGAGGTGGATGATTTGTTATTTTGTTGCACAACACCTCGATTTTTCTCCTTGTCGTGGATGGTCTCTTTCTTTGAACTAAACCCGCCACCTTCATTTCTTTCTTTCAGATGCATCACAATCTTCTGCCACTTCTCAGACTGGTGTTGACCTGTCGGGGTTTGTAGGGTTTGTGTCACTGGTAATCCTCCCATGGCCCAGTGTGGTGGGAGCCGCTAGTTGACCCATCTTCTTTTCAGATTGCGGGTGGCCAAACCGCTGATTTTCAAGTTTGATACTATCCTCTGATTCTCTGCTAATTGGGTCCGTGGCTCATAATCTCTGCAAGATCTCTCAATGTTGCTGCACCAACCTGCCATCATTCCGCTCTCGTCAAGGATACTACCGTTGTTGAGGCTGTTTGAGCTTTGCCTTTGATTTCCACCCCAAGAAAATTGTGGCTTTGCCAATTCTTGTTGTAATTGTTCCAAATTGTTCCTCTAAACATTCCCAAAAAAAATTTACTGATCAGGATTTGCCCCTGCATGATTACAGCACAGCCTGCATTATTGCTTAGATTTCACACCAACTTGGAGCTTGCCGAATCAAGATTAATTATTCCTGCTGAGTGGTCTACACTCGGCTTATTGAACTGAAGCCATAACTGATGCCGAAATGATTTCCTAGCTGTAGCAGCCAAGGCATTTACACACCCATCCATCTTTCTATCAGCCTGCTGTTCTCTTTTCCTGCCTTCTCGATGACTCACCGTGCCACTGACTCCCTGAGCAATCCCGTTCAACAACGTGTGCACTCATTATGTTCTTCTAAGGCTTTCCCACCTGGTGTGAGTCTAGTAAGGCCTTGTGTGTGGGTTCAGACTTTCTACAAAGGCATGGCCAGCACTTGTTGGAATCACTGAGATGGGGACAAGCTTCTCGAACAATGATTTGAATTCCTCCCAAGCCAAATACAAGTTCTCCTCCGGCCTCTGCCAGCTTCTATTTCACTTCGAGTTTGGCGCTCTTGCTCGAAGGAAGAATTTGATGAGAACTTTTGCCAAACTGATCCTGGTGAGTATGGAGCCTGGTGGCTCTATATTTCAACCACTTTTGCCTCCCACTACTGAGAGTGGAAGAGGGTGTGTCAGACATAATTCCGTGATACTCTGGTGTAGATCAATTGGTTTACTTGGGTCTCATGAAATGGCGCCAGCAGGGACCTCACCAGCCAACCTAATGATCCTGGCCACTAGAATGTAACAGCCGCACCATATTCTCGTTTCACCTGAAAGTTCTTCAAGGGCCTGATTTACTTTAGATACTCTAGGAGCCATTTGCTCGCTAGTGGGATAGCCACTTCGCGAACTGGTCGGGCTACCATGATTTCAGGTGACAACTTTGCCTGAGCTCTGCCAGGTGTTGTTGGTAACCTCTTGAAGCCTTTTTAACTTTTGCCTAGAGCTTTTTTTTTCCCGCATAAATGAATTTGACGTCGTTCAAGCAACGGTTCCATTAGTTTCCTATTCCTTGCCAAATTCTACAAAGGCAACCTGGCCACCTCGCAATATATCTAGACTAAGAATTCAAAAGCCAACACTTAAGGAAATTAAAATCACACAAAAACAGAAAAATTTACTAAACTTCATGTCTCTGCAAAGGCGCCAAAAACTTTTTATGTCTTCAGAATGACACATGTAAGCACACATGGCCGGCATAAGCAATACAGGCTCCTTTAAGAGCCGGATGTTTGTTCCCATAGGGACTGGGAATCAATCAGCAATTTGACGCTCAAGTGTTAAAATTAACCTTCAAAATTGTTGAATTTGGCAGAAATTTTGGGAAATTTTGATAACAAGTCCAGGGCATCACAAATACTTGAGACACAATATGTATGTATGAATCAGAAATGAGGCCTAATAATCATGCAATGCAAATGTTCTCTAATTGGTTCAAGTATGAAAACTTCCAGTTGTTGTCTCACATAATTAAAATGCTATGTTCACGGTCTTTCAAGCCTATAAACACGACAAACCAGTCTCACACCTACATCGTTGAGCCCGTGGGATGTGACATCCTAACGTAGAGCAATTTAACTACATGGATGTGGTTTACGAAGTTTGCACCCTTGATTACGGAGTTTCATACCTCTAATCATTTAACTGAACTGAGCTTCACAACTACTTCTACGAGTGGTGATGGATAAACTGGGTTAGTGTCTAGCTCATCCCGCTTTTAGCAGCTGCCAAGGAAAATTACATATAATTTCTATCCAAATTGCGAATCCTATCATAAAAGTAAGAACTGTCTTTTACATTCTTTCTTGTCTGTTTTTAGGTTGCCTTCAAGCTTTTTACCTAAGCTTAACGCATTTGTTTTTCATGGTGATCTACATAAACCAACAATAATGAATTATTTAAGACAAAAACAACAACTAAAAACTCAAACCAAGAAGAATTCATGCAATTACAATCATCTTACATAGCCTCAACCTAGATAAAGGGTTTGAATACCAAAACCATAAAAATACTCAAAACATATTTAAAGTAGTGGTACTTCTACAAGACTAATTGGAAGAGAACAAAGATAATCAACTTAGTAAAGTTCTTCATTTCTCCCTTCTCTCCTTTACGGTTTCCCAAGTTATTTCGGTGATAAATGATTTTAGAAGCTATGGTTTAATTTAAAATAGGAAATACAATTTTTGGCTCGTCATGGAATGGCTCCGTGGCATGGAAATGAACGCACCAATTTACTCGCGCTGAAGAGGTAATGCCGAAGCCCCACTTGAAATGGCATTTGAATGTTGCTTGGTTGAGGCATGGCGACAGCTGGATAGCCACCATGCGCTGACCGCAAGATGGCTGGCGCATGTGCGGCCTGCGGCGGTGCAAGGCTCATGTGGCATGGACGCTTTTGCCACCTTTTGCATCGCTCAACTCCATTCCTTCACTTAACCCATCATTAACCCTCAAATGCATTTTAGAACTACAAAACAAGGACTAATCATGATGGTTAGTACATACTCCAAATTTACATAAAATCACATGAGAATGTAATTAGTATAAATAGACAAACATGACTAAACTAAGTTATAATCTAACGTTAGGCCCCTTAAAGTTTTCACCACCACCCTAGAGCATAATATGGAAATTGGAAAAAGAAATTAGTGAGATTCATATCCTCAAAGTGGAAGGAAAAGTGGTGGAGCTTGATGCGTCGTGTCGCGACGTAAAATTAGGCGTTGCTTGTGAGGCAACCTGGCGTACCTTACAGGTAATTTATTTTTTTCTATTGATTTGATTTTTGGATAATTTTCACTTTTTTTTTGTAAGTAAGCATAGGAAAAGGAAGTCTGAGTATCCTTAGAACCAGAAGTTAAGAAGCATGTCAAAGCGCAAGTGTGGGGTTGAGGATCCCCAAGATGAAAAATTGATAACTACTAGCTAGGCCTAGAGGCCTCAGGAAGTATCTCTCACCTTTAGTCTTGCTTTTAAATGATGCTTTGGGGACATAGCATAAATTAAGTGTTGGGTGAGGGTACTAAATTTTGTGCTGCGATTTCGGTTGAATTTGCGCCGTATAATATTGTTTGACAGTGTTGGAGTTGAGCATATTTCACCCACCGGGGTTTTTCTTTTCTATTCTTTTCTCCCAAGAGGGACACTTTTGTTACACCCCAGAATTTTTTTTAATGATTTTTTGATGGTTATATGTCATATTAAGGGAATTATGGGTCGTATGTTGTCCATAAGTGAGGAGGGAAACTGTGCAAAGGGAAACACGAAGAGTATGTGAAGTTTGTAAATAAGGGTCAACTTTAAATGGATATGTCTCAAAATATATAATGATTCAGAGGTCCTATAGCCTATCAAATGAAATATATTTGAGTCTAGCTTACAGTGAAAAAAACCGCTCGTCAATCGGAGTTCGGAGTAAAAACTTATGCTCGTTTGAGGACAAGACCGTCGGCCAGAAAACGCCCATGCGCTGCGGGCGCCGAGACAAAGTGTGCAGCGCGCGCGCGCACGCGAGGGTCGCACGGCACACGGGCACCGCCCAGCTTGCCTATATGATGTAATTTTTTGAGCTAAAAAGCTCATTTTTACTCCGTTTCACCTCATTTTTTTTTTCAAAATTCACGTAATTAAGAGCTCTATCCAAAGGGTGAAACAAATCCTGTAGTAAGAATTGTATGCATAGGTCAAATTTCCTTATATTCCAAGCTTGGAAATGGTTTTTACAGGAGCTTCTAATTGTCGAGTTGGTTTGCTTTTGGCTGCCAAGATGTTGCGTTTTGGGCTGCCAAGATGCTGCATTTTTTGGCAGTATGGAGGCAGTGAAGTTCTAATTATGTTGGTGAGAGTTGAGTACAAAATGAGGTGGCTTTTTACTCTTTGAATTATCATGAATTAACAAGTTATGTTGGAAGTGAAATTGGAACTTATGTCTTTGCGTGGTGTGTGTTGTTGTTGCGGTTTGGCAGCATGGCTGTTGGGCATTTTTGGAAATGGAATTTAGCTGAAGAGTAACCCCATAAGGGCAGGGGATATACACAAGTGAAAGGTAAGTGTTCCTACTTGGTTTATCCGCTCAAATTCGCAGTTGGGTAAGAAATGACATAAAGTCAATATGTGTTTTATGTGATATTTGACTCAGGTTTTGCCCGTTTTTGGGAGGTTGTTACAGCTGTATATAGATGCTGGAATTTATCCAAAATATGGAAGGAATACACCACACATTTTGGGGAGGTTAAACACTAAAAGCTCATAAGCGAAACTCTCTTGAATTGCCTCAGGTTTAAGACGCCTAAGGTACATAGGATTGCTGAAAATTATATTATGATGTGGCTGTTTGGTTTTACGTTTTGGTACATGAATTGTGACTGGGAACTTGGCATAAATAGTACTCATTCCATGTAGTGTATGTATGAAAGTTGAAGGTGTCGGAGTTTCTAGCAAGGAAGAAATTGGCTAAAAAGGCGCGACGAAGTGAGGTATGTAAAGGCATCCCGTATTCTTATTTTCCAAGCACGAAATCTTGTTGTTGATCGGGCCAATGTTCCTATGTTTTGTGTTCCTATTGAGGCATACATGATTCTTCCCAAAGTAATGAAATACATCATAGAAGGCATGAAGAGTTAAATATGCTTGCAGTGAACGAATGTGAAGTGGAAGGCGTATTGTTTACGACATGGTTGTAGTTGTAAATCGAGTCTAAGTCCCTCAAGATGGGCACGGTGAGCTGGTCCTTTATATTATTTCATGCATGTGATATCAAATGTGTTCAAAATTTTAGTTGCTATGTGAAATTTGTAAAAAGGCAAGAAGACGACACGCAAAAGAATCCTAACGCTTGTAAAAATAATTTTAAGCTAAATAAGGGTAAATGAGAACAACGAAATGAAAATTACTTACAATAGTTATCCACCCTATTACGAACATATTCTAAGGTAGATAAGGCCAAGTGGAGATTCTCGATTTCTTTCCTTGTCTAACTGACTAGTTAACGAAGTTTTCGAACAAACCGGTACGTTGAACTTGAAAGATAGAAGTCGAATGTGTAAATTATTATTATTTCAATGAAACCATCTTTTTTTTGGGAAGGTTATAAACAGTTTATTAATGTTATAAGGTTATACGAAAAAGGTATATATTTACGCTTATTCCTACGTTCAAGTTACATGCTAGGGTAACAAGAATTGTCTTTTAGAGTGCCGTAAATTTACCGTAATCCTTGTGCTATCTGAACCTCCTGAGAGTTGAAAAGGCATTAAGTTAAATAAGTGATATAAATAAGTTATGTGGTAATGATATAATGAGTATTAGGTTACGACCTTGCTAATCAGCTAGAGTTCAACGTTTGTAAAATAGTAACTTAAGTTAAAGAGAAGCTTTCTGCTATACCCCTAAACGTTTATGTTAAGTTATCGATTCTAAGTGCTGAAATTGTCTTCCATGACCGAAAAGGGTGATCCTAGGAGCTTCTAATCCATTGAGATGATGTAAGCTGCGGAAGCCCTCGGTTAATTACAAAGTTGAGTAAGTCAATCCAGCATCATCCGAAGTACGGTTATAAGTCTTTATTTGCCTATATGCAGCACTGAGAGTTTCTTATGAATCCTCAAGTTGAAAATCCAAATATCAAATTCTTAAGTAAATGTATTCCAGTCCCTAAATTATGTTGAAGGGTGTTATGCTAATCTAAGAAGTTTTCAAGAGATCATATTTCGAGAATCATGCTAATGTCCCATTCAAGTATTTGAAGTTATATTCACCTCAAGAACTTAAGTCTTTATATGTATTCTGAAAGTACAGTCTTAATGTGTAAGATTTTCATGTTATAACATACAGTTGAATTCTTTCAGTTATATTCAAGTCATGCATCTTTATGTTTAGCTCTTGTTGAGCTATCGCTGAATTTCCTAAATCTGCAGGAGAGATTCTCCTGTACCAATGTTCCTAATGTCTAAGTAAGTATAAAAGTGTAGGGCTGACATAATGATCAGTTAAGCTTAGAATCCTAATCCCGGTAAAGCTCACCTGGAGGTCACTCAGCCAACTAAATACGAGTTTATACGTTAGACGTCTCATATGTTGTATGTCCGTAATTCAGCTCTCGCTCTACGTATAGGCAAGCGTTATGACAATAACTCAAAGCTTCAAGTTATAAGTCTCATGTTTTCCTGCAAATAAGGCAAATGAACTGAGAACCGCATGTGCACATCGACGTGATAAGTTTGGCAATGAAATTCCGTGCTTAGTTGTCGATACATGTAAAGGAACAACCCCCGTAGGCGTATATATATGTAGTTCCCAAGTATCAAAGGATTGTATAGAAATGGGAATCTATGTGCTTACCAAGAGATACGTTAAATTGGTAAGACTATCTATAGGACATTGCTTGTATGTCTTCTAAAATTCTTATTTTGGCTAAACCTCCTGAAGGTCCGACGAGTCGCTGAGTTGACATGTTTGTTATAATTTGACAGCTTTACGTGATATATGTGCACATTTTCTAATCTTACATGGTATATGTGCTCACTTGTATTTATCTGTTACGAAAGAGACCGACATGACTACGCATTAAGCATTTGTCATTTCAATGCTACATGTGTTAAATTGCCTCAAACATAAGCTTTATCAGCTCCATTAATGATTATGATTGAGAATATTTTATTTTACCCCGGTATGGCGCAATCGACCGGAGATGTTTTTATTTTTACCCGGCATTGCACCGGATGGAGATGTTTTTATTTTACCCAGATACACCTATTGGAGATGTTTTTATTTTACCTCGGGTATTGCAACTGACTGGAGATGTCTTTATTTTACCCTGCATTGCACACCGTCTCGAGATGTTTTTATTTTACCTTGGTATTGCACACCAACTGAGATATTTTTATTTTACCCCTCGATATGGAACATCGGCCGGAGATCTTTTTATTTTACCCCGTGGTGGTACACCGGCTGAACGGATTTTACCTCGGTATGTTACACCGGCTGGACTAATTTTATATATGGATTTCCGTTGGTTGGTCGCTGGCATTACAGTTATTGTTTTCTTTTGTGCAATTCTTAATTGAATTTTCTCTCATTATAGAGTTATTATCGCTCAGTCGTGATTCCAAAGTTGTTACCATTCTTATTCCTAGTTCAGCTTATCTTGAGTTTAGTTATGTTATAGTAAGTTGATATCAATTACAGGTTGCAGAGTTCCCAATTATATTTATCCTTTAATGTTTATGTGCTAAGTTAGTTAGTTACAGGATTGTTATCTATTGTTACAGCTTTAAGCCTCACATACCGCACATTTCATTCGTATCGACGCCCTCTTGCTTCAAATTGCTCGTGCCACAGGTGCAGGTAGAGGGTAGGATGGCCATTGAGTAGCAGTTCGTGAGATCAACAGGGATGGTTGGTATGCTCCTTTCTTCCTGGAGCTAGGGCGTAGTTATTTATGCTTGAGTTTTAAGATGCGGTTATTGGTAAGTCGGAGCCCGTTTCCGACCATCAGTCGGGCCTTTACTCTTAAAGGGCTTTGTGGACTTAGTGTGTACGGTGTTATTCAGTTTGTGTGGCCTCGGCTTATTGTTGCTGTTGGTTTAGCACACTAATTGCCTTGGTTGCATTTCAATTGTTTACCCCGTATTTTTGAGACCTTATGGGCAAGCGCCATTCTTCGCCTGATTTTGACAAGCAGCCGGTGGCCTAAAGTGTTACCGTTACAGATGTCATATAGCCGGTTTTCAAATCAGTCAGGTATGGGGGAGCCAGTCGCGCCCTCCCCTCAGTTATGGGGCGTGACAACTTTGAACCGAGAAATATTTTTTTGTGTCCGTACATAACCTGCTTTAGCCATAGTTAGGGACTTTTCCCGAAGATGGATATGACAACCATCTTAAGGGAAAATTAGTCAATAGGTTTTTGTTTTTAAACCCTTAGCTAATTGATAGCTTGATGTTCTTGTTGAGTGTCCTATACATGATTGTAAGATGCAAGTGTTTTTAATTTTGAAGATGTGTAGTAGTTGTATTACTTTGTTTAAGACACCTAGACTCTCAAATATGACTCTATATGCTTGAAAGCTTAATTCTGAATTCATGTGATTTAACTTTTATTGAGAGTTTGTATGGCTCTGTCTAGAATTGAACATGTGCAGTGAGTACTTTTTTCATGTACTGATGCTATCATGTAGTGTCTAGAACATGCCTGGTATTTGCAAAGAGAAATGAGGAATGCTAATTGTAGGAGATGATGTTGACATTTCTTTGAATAAGCCTATTTTCATCTTATGCTTTACCTACCCTTATCTTAATAATCCTAGTAAGCCCCATTGAGCCTTTGGTCTATTCTTTGATTAGCCACATCAAAAGCTTAATTCTTTTCTTTCAATATAATTAAATTTGATTCAAAATTCCTACACGCTTAAGTGAAAAATGCAAAAGAGTTAAGGAGTGAGAATCTTGAAAAAGAAGGGAAATAAAGTTGTGGAAGTTGAGGGAAAGATTAGAGGTGCATTTGTTTAAAATGCCTAAGTGTTGGTAGGGAGTAAAAGAACGAAAGAATGAAAAAGTTTCTGCTAGTCTTCACTAATAATATAAGCGTGCTTAAAGAAATGGGGAAACAAAAAGGAAATTGAGAGTGAAAAGATCAAGAGGTGAAGTGAAAGAAGAGAATGGGCTTAATGAGCAAGTATGATGTATTAAAAGCGCTTAGGGAAGATAGTCACTATTACGACCGCATTAGTACCTACCTATCCCTTAGCTACATTACAACCCGATAAGTCCTACTTGATCTACGTTCAAATGTTCCAAAATTAGCAAAGTAAACACTAAAGGCAAGCTTATGGGTAAATACATGTTGCGTGAGAATTCTTTGTGAGAGTGAGCTCAAGTGTTATTCATATACCCATGTTATGTAATTTGAAAATTGAAAGTGAAAACTGGGTATCTCTTGTTGTGAGAGCACATGTTTGAGGAAGGATGAATTTCATGTTGGACTACTTGATTGGTTAAATTGCATGAGTTGCCGAGTTTAGAGTCGATTCTTGAGGCTAGGAGGTCTTAATGTAGTTGTATGGATTTTAGTTGGTTGAATATATCGCATGATCTATTTGGAAACTTCTATCTAAACAATCTTTTTGTAGCCTTAACTGATCGCCTGTTTCCAATTGGTCATATATGATTCCTCATACATGAGATGTAATAGAGTTGTTCGAGGACAAACAAGGCTTTAAGTGTGGGGTAGTGATCTGGGGAATATTTACGTGCCCAAGTTCTATTTTATAACTTAATGTTAGCCATGTTTGTTAATTTGATTAATTACATTTTCATGTATTTGTGTATATTTGTGTGCCGAACTAACCAAAATGATTAGCCTTTGTTTTGTAGGTGTAATAGGATAAAGAAGAGGCTAATTATGATGGTGCATGGGCTAGGAGGAAGTTTGGAATGAAGTTTAATGATGAAGCATGAACATGCCAAGAGAAAGAGGTTTTCACACCAAGGAGTGTCAAGCTTCCAGGCTGCGCGCTAGACGCGCAGCCACGACAAGGGAATGTCAAGGTGTATCATAATGCAAAGGTGCGCTGGGTAAGGGAAAAGGCAGGTAGAACTTGTAAGCAAGCAGACTGTCACGCCAGGCAAGCCGCGGTGACCAGTGCCGTGCTATGCCAGGCGGACGCACCAGTGCATGCTATGAGGCGCCGAGACGCCCAATCCAAGAGCTATGCACAATGCCTCCGTGCCACAGAGCTGGTGTTGCGCGACAGTACAGGCACAGAGCTGCCTCATGTCCGACCATCGTGCACTATTAAGTATAAACTTAAAAACCTTAGCTTCTAAAATGAATTATCACATAAATATTTGGGGAAAAGGTAGAGGACCGAAGGGAGAAGCGAAGAACTTTACCTAGGGTTCAAAGTTTATCATTCTCTTTTAATTATTCTTGTAAGTACTTCACTTTAAACATGTTTTTAAGAGTTTTTATGAATATGAGTGGCTAAAAAACTTCTTCTAGGATTGAGGCCACATGATAAGAATGTAATTGCATGAATTCATTTTTGGTTCGAGTTTTCTTTGTTGTTTGTCTTGTATTTTTTATTAATTGTTGTTTAATGTTCGATCACCATTGAAATGAACGTGTTAAGCTTAGGCAAAAGCTCGAAAGAGTAACCCTAGGTTAGAATGAAAGAATGTAGGGAGCAAGTTCTTGTCTTCTAGATAGATTCGCAGCTGATAGTAATACACCTAACTTGCGTTGCTTGGTTAATTAAACGAGATGATAGCTTGACACCGAATTAGAATTGTCACATCACCGCTCATTGAAGTAGTTGAAACTAAGTTAGGTTAAATGATTAGAGGTACAAAATTTCATAATCAAGGCATAACCCCATAAAACCACATCCATATATTTAAATTGCTTACGAATTAGGACGTCACATCCCCGCTCAACGATGTAGGTGTGAGACTAGTTTTTTGTGTTTAGATGCTCAAAAAGACCATGAAATACCACATACAACCTCCGTGGAGACAACAATTAAATTTCATATACTTGAACCATTGTGAATTGTGGTATTGCATGATTGTCAGGCCTTTGATGAGCCCGCAAGTGTACGGCCGTACAAGTAATATAGTGGCTCCTTTTAAAGAACCGGAATATCGAACCCAAAAGGACCGACTACGGGGTAAAACCTTTTCAAGTGTTAATTTACCAAACTCACCAATGAAGACAACAGTGTAAAGAAAAGTTTTTGTATTTTTGGAAGATATGTTTTTATTCTAAACTAAACTATCTATACAATTGAGTCTTAACTATGGATGAGAGCATGCTGAGGCTACAAAGAACATGTGAAGAAACGAACTATCAATACACGTGGTTTATCTTTTCCTCCTGGCTGCTGGGGTCGGAACTATCGCCAAAGGATTAAAACTCGTATTTAACCCAACTTAAGAATTATGAACCTTCCACCCACATTTTCGTGATAAGAAGGAATTCAAGTTCTAGCAATACGAAACCGGTTCCACACATGACTAATACAACTTTCGGGTATATTTCTATCCCGAAGGTAAATCAATTCCCAATTTTCCCAAACAAAGAAAAGATCATATCCTATTAATTCACAACTTTCCACTCCTCAGCCCTCTCGGGTGAAACCGGACTTTTTTGGATTTATAACATTGTTTATTATTTAATGTAGTAGGAACAAGAATTAAATAGAACAACCATGGAAGAAAAGAGAAAAACAAACCAACAATCAATAATTACATTTCAACACAACGTTCATAACCTCAGCAAGAAGGAGAATTAGCCACTCATTTGTGGATTGAACATCATTAAACGAAAGTGTTAATCATACAAGCAATTGAAAGGAACAAGAAAGAGATAGAGAAAAACCCAAGAATTTCGTCCTCAAAGCCGCCCGTAACCCACGTTCTTGCTCCACCAAGTCAGAATATTAAAAAAACCTAAGTGTGCTATTTATAATAGTAGAAATTTGTCCCGGAATAACAGCAACGTGTCACGGAGTGTAACGCGAGTGGCCGCCTCCGTGACACAGCGGCCCGAACGCGAGGCTTTCGGGAAATCGCCGAAATCCGACTGGCAAAGACCTCTCGCCGCTGTTGGTACTGCGGCACGCTGCCAGGGCAGCGCATTGCACCACGTCCATCGCGGTGCCACCCGGCCGTGGCACGTTGCCAACGCGGCAGGGGGCTGTCTTGGGCAGCCTGCCCGCCGTGGCACGTTGCCGACGCGCAGGTGGGCTATTTTGAGCCTCCTCTTTGCCGACATTTGCGTGTTTCTTCCGTCTCCAAGCCTCTACTTCACCAACTCATGAATTAGCTCCTCAAAAGTCATCAAAAACCTACAAAACAAAGCTAATCATGTTGGTTAGCACTTATCTTCACTTTTATATAAAAACACATGAAAATGTATCAAATAGCTTAGAAAACACCCTCATTTGTTGTAAACGTATCATGGGACCTATATTTCCCGTGATCACAACCCCACACTTAAAGTCTAGTTCGTCCTCGAACAACCTTTTTACCTCTCATGTGAATAAAGACTCACACATAACTAATCTAGCAAGATAACTCAAATTATGGCTATGATGATTATTTAAGATACAAGCTAAAAAATAAAACATGCTAGAGAAATACAACTATGTTAAGACTTCAACCTCAAGAATTTACTCTCAATCTTAGCAAACTCATGTCAATTCAATCATTAAGAAAATCCCACATGAATTTTATCCTTCATTAAACATGTGCCCTCACGGAAAGAGAGTTACCCCATCACACGCAAACAATTTTTACCTCACAACATGTGTGGAACATAAATCAAATTTCACTACCACAAAGAATTCACATGCACCATGTAATGACCCATAAGTTTGCCCTAGTGTTGTACTTCACTAATTTGAGGATGTCCGAATGTAAGATCAAAAGTAGGTATTTTAGGTTGTAATGTAACTCAGTTGTGGTGGTAGGTACTATTGTGATCAGTAATAGTGACTATCTTCCCTAAGCGCTTTCGATACATCACTCCCTCATGGTGAACTTCCTTTCCCTTATTTCGCCTCTTATCCTTGGTAGTTTTATTTTTCCTCTTTTTGCTCTCCATTTTTAGGCACTTTTAGCTCATTAGTAAGGAGTTGAAGCACACTTTTCATTCATTTGTTTTCTTACTCCTTACTAACAATCAACCATTTTCACAAAAGTGCACCTTTGACCTTTCTCACTTTTTACAACTTTCACTTTTCTTTTCTTTTCATTCTTCTCACTCCTTTCCTCTCTTTCAGATTTTTCTTCAAGCACTTAGGAGCTTGGATCAAATTCAAGGCTAATGAAATATAAATGGTTAAGCTTATGTTGCAGCTATCAAAGAATAGGCTAAGGCTCAATGGGGCCGACTAGGATTAATTTCTCAAGGTAGTAAAACGAGGATGTGTCTGGGTTACCTATAAAGAAATGCCTAAATCATCTCCTACAATTTGCATCCTTCATTTCGCTTCATACACACACCAGGCAAGTTCTAGACATTCCACAATAACACAGAATACTAAAAACTACACTCATTGCACATGCTCAATTCAAGACACATTCAGCCGGACTCTACTCGCCTAATCACAAAGAATTTAAAATTAAGCTTTCAATCATATCGAGTCAAGTTCAAGAGCCTAAGTGTCTCAAACAAAGTTATACATTTACATGCTTTATCACTAACATACTTGCATCTCACAATCATTCATAACACATAAAAAGAATATCAAGCATCCATTAGCTATGCGTTTACAAAAAAAAAAAAAAAAAGAACAAAACCTATTGACTAATTTTCCTCAAGCGTTGTCATCCATCCATCGCCGGAAACAGTCCCTAACTTTGACTAAAACATTATATACAGATAACGAAAAATAAAAATAAAATTTTTTATTCTTCGATTCAAAGACCCCGTCGGAAAAGAACCGAAAAGAAAAAACCAACGGGTGATGAATTCATGTTGACTAAAAGAAAGTTTTCACATTTCTCCAAAAAATTTTTTTCTTTTTCACAAGCATTATGTTCACCAAAATTTGTTAAGCACAGAAATTTGAAATCTCCTTGAAATTTCTCTCACCCCACACTTAACTCATGCTATGTCCTCATAGCATCAAATTAACGTTTTAAGAGGGTGAGAAATACTCCCTGAGGCCTTTAGGCCTAGCCAACAACGTGCTTTCGTTCAAATTTTCACAAGTGGGTGTTCAACCCCACACTTTTTCTCTTCCACGCTTGTTAGCTTCCTCCTTCAATGCAATTTAATTTCCTCCATCTGCGCTTAACTTTCCACCAAAAACAACAAAAGATGAAAATAAATAAAATCAATAAAAATGCAAGAATTTAAATTATAATTCCATGGTACCCTTGGGCTTACCCAAGCAGTTTAATTTTACGTCAGCGGCACGACGACAGCATTTCACCCGCTTTTCCTCCGCCTTGAGGATATGAATCTCACCCTAATTTCTTCTCTAATTTTCTTTATGCTCCCGGTGGTGGTGAAAATTGTAAGGACCAAGCAATAGGTGTCGCCTTTATGTTTATTGGTCCAAGCAAGTGAAGTCATTTTTTCCATTATAATCAGCAAATTTCAAATGTATGCTTGGTCCTCTAGACATTTCTCTACAAGCTTGGAAGACTCTATTTCAATGTCGTCCACCAAACTCAAGGTAGAGAAATGCCGAGTGAGGTCCAATGCACCTTGGTTTTGAAACCGTAATGCACTTGACCCCTACTCGTATACCTCCTTCGCATCAACATCTATCTCTCCAAAGATTTGCAAATGGTGGATACTCTATCTCTTCTCCCCTGAATGGATTTTCTACAGGTATGAGCTCCTCACGGGGACACTCAAGAGGTTCTAAATGTCGGCTTCATCTGAAAATCACCTCTTGTCTTCCTCTCTTGTAGTACCTCTTGAATATCGCCATAACCGGCACCCGCAATGCGTCACAAGCTTCTCGCGCCTCAAAGAATCATCTCCCGAATTTAAAGCCTTCATCCTTTCTAGAGCTTCTCCATTCTCTGCTAGCTGAATTCTCATTGCCATCACCTCCCCTCGCTACTTCGCTTGTCACACCGCTTTAGCATGTCTCTATTCGAGCTTACGTCCCAAGTCCTCATATTCATCATGCCTATATTTAGCAAAAACAATAGAAGGATCATAGTAGGTTTGCATGGAGTATGCATTCGGACAGCCATCCCAATGGCTATCTTGACCACCACATATTGTTACACGTGTTATAGTGCTGCCAATAAGCATGTGTCCTCTTGGAAATTCTGACAAGACTCATCAAAGTATGAGTATTCACCATCTAAACCATTTATGTTCCAAGATGTCATGTCAAGAAGGGTATCCAAAACAATCAATAATATATTTTTTTTCTTTTAAAATAAAATAAAATTAAAAACACTTTGTCTACGCTTGTATAGAATTCGTTGACTAACACTTAAGAAAAATTTACCAATTGCCGAAACCCCCTAACGGCGCCAAAACTTGATGAGCCCTATGTACGGGTCGTGCATAAGCAAGATAGTGGCTCTTTAAGAAATCGGATTGTCGAACCCAAAAGGACTGGACTACGGGGTAAAACCTTTTCAAGTGTTAATTTACCAAACTCTAACAATGAAGACAACAGTGTAAAGAAAAAGTTTTTGTATTTGGAAGATATGTTTTTATTCTAAACTAAACTATCTATACAATTGAGTCTTAACTATGGATGAGAGCATGCTGAGGCTACAAAGAACATGTGAAGAAACGAACTATCAATATACTGGTTTATCTTTCTCCTGCTGCTAGTCGGAACCACGCCTATGGATTAAAACTCGTATTTAACCCAACTTAAGAATCATGAACCTTCCACCTACATTTTCGTGATAAGAAGGATCTAAGTTCCTAGCAATACTTAAACCGGTTCCACATGATTAATACGACTTTCGGTATATTTATATCCCGAAGGTAAATCAATTCCCAATTCTCCCCAACCAAGAAAAGATCATATCCTATTAATTCACAACTTTCCAATTTCTTGCCCTCTCGGGTGAAACCGACTTTTGGATTTACACTAACATTGGCCGAATTAATGTAGTAGGAACAAGAATTAAATAGAACAACCATGGAAGAAAAGAGAAAAATAAACCAACAATCAATAATTATATTTCAACACAAAGTTCATAACCTCAGCAAGAAGGAGAATTGGCCACTCATTTGTGGATTAAACATCATTAAACAAGTGTTAATCATACAAGCAATTGAAAGGAAGAAGAAAGAGATAGAGAAAAACCCTAAGAATTTCATCCTCAAAGCCGCCCGTAACCCAATTTCTTGCTCCACCAAGTCAGAATATTAAAAAAACCTAAGTGTGCTATTTATAATAGTAGAAATTTGTCCCGGAATACAACGTGTCCCGGAGTGTAACGCGGAGCATTGCCTCCGTGACACGGCCCGAACGCGGAGGCTTTCTGGAAATGTTTCGAATCCTCGACCAAGAGTTCCGCGTTGGCGCCGTGGCACTGCCGGGCACGTTGCACCAGGTCCATCGGCAAAGCCACCGTGCATCGCTGCCAACGCGCAGGGGATGTCTTGGGCAGCCTGCCTGCCGTGGCACGTTGCCGACGCGCAGGCGGGCGTTTTGAGCCTCCTCTTTACCGACATTTGCGTGTTTCTTCCGTCTCTAAGCTCTCTACTTCACCAACTCATGAATTAGCTTCAAAAGTCATCAAAAACCTACAAAACAAAGCTAATCATGTTGGTTAGCACTTATCTTCACTTTTATATAAAATCACATGAAAATGTATCAAATAGCTTAGAAAACACGACTCATTTAAGTTGTAAAACGTATCACGGGACCTATATTATTTCCCGTGATCAGCCTTAACTCTAGATTCTTCTTATTATTGTGTCCCGATTATTTTGTGATCATCACATAGATTTAGTTAAAACAACAAACATCTCTAAAACAAACACTTGTGAAAATTAACCTTACACTTGAACGTGAATATTCGCTGAGATAGACCAGTCCTTGTGGGTTCGACATCTGGCTCTTTAGAGTCACTATATTACTTGTACGACCGTGTGTCCTTGTGCATGCGCTGGGGTGTAACACTGCTTTAATCTTCCTCATCTCCCAAGTGAAGAGCTGATCTAGAAATGTTGTATGAAACTCATCCCAACCAATAGGGCCTGCTCCAAATGCCCTGCTATCCTTCCATTGCTTGAACCAGATATGCGCAACCCATTTCAACTGATACGAGGCTAGATTTGCGCACTCCTCCCCAGTCACCCCCATGATCTTGGTGATCTTCAAAACTTCATCAATAAACTCATGTGGATCCTCTTCCACCTTTGATCCAAAGAACTCTGAAGGGTTCATCCTCAGAAAATCTCTGACTCTTGCCGCCGCTGCATTCCCATTCTTAGAGACATGTGCTACCGCCGATTGGTTGACTTGGGCGGTCAAAGCCTGAGCTAGCATCTGAATGGTAGTCCTAAACTCTACATGGGCCACCTTCTTGTGTACATGATCCTCGTGGGCTGGTGGGGCCTGGTGGTGCCCACCATTCTCATGGCCATTTTCGTTTCCATTCCTTCTTCTGTTAACTCAGTGAGGAGGCATGATTCTGCAAACGCGTATAGCACGAATTAGAAGGATAGAGAGATATTTCATCGCACGACATAGATCATGAAAGAAGGGAACATTTTCTAAATGTTTTTGTATCCTCTTCTTCATAAGTGTGGTGCGCTTAACACCCATGAAAAAGACTCTACTTAACACGTCTTTCAGACACCCTAGGACACTTCAAAACCTAATACTCTGATACTAAGTTTGTCACAACCCGAACACAGGCCCGGATTGAGACATGGTACAAAGAACCCTGATAGGCTCCAAGACGACCCATAGCATGAACATGACATCTAAGCTCAACATAATAAATGCAGAAATTTGATATATAACATAGCGGAAGCCTAAAAATCTTATAACATCGAATACTGAATACATAACATGAATCTGAAGCTGAGTATATATTAGGTCTGATAAGCCTCTACTATGGACGAGTTAATAGGACAAGACCCCAACTAAATCACTGAAAGTTTGAAACTGAAGATACTGAAAATACAACTGAAAAGAAGGGCCCTCGAACGATTAGACCAACTCTAGCTGAAAAATGCTATCACTGAGGATCTGGCTAACAGCAGGACTGAGCCTGAATATTTGAGCCTATATCATGAAATAATACAACATAGAGTATGCAGTCAGTATGTGGAATGTACCGAGTATGAAAGATCAGTAAAACCACTAAGTAAAACAGAGATGATGCATATCATAAAACATTTCATCATAAGAGTTTGAGAGTAGGGCTTGCATGCTATAATCTGAAAACATTATTGTACATAACTGAATATCATAACTGAATCGAATGACCCAAAGAGGAAAACTGATAATCATAAGTAAAACTGAACATAGGGTCAAACCTACTGAAAAAATTATAACATGACTGATGAACATGCATAACTAAAATCATGAGGAACAATGGGAGACTCATCATATAATCGACATTATAATAATAAGGCTACATGGTCTCGACTATTACACTCAAGTGGGTAGAGCAATCCAAAACCTTGTCAGGGCTAAGGACGTTACCATGATATCGATATCAAACTGAAGGCCCCTTGGGGGCAGAGAAAGCTCACAAGGGAGTCCCAAATAATCTGAACATACCTACATTGGCACGTAATTCTGAGGCATATGGTTGACTTTCCCTTAGCCTACTCGATGCTAGACACTAATTCCACAAACATTCATATGCTCTCTATTAATTTTCAACGAAGCTGAGCATCGTCTAGTGACGAAGCTGAATCATAACATACATGCATAGTCTGAAATCATAATATGAGGAGCCTTGGGCTTAAACCATACCACAATTTGAAAATAGTGGGAGTCTAGACTCCAAAATCCATGTGGTAAGCTAATAACTTGAAATCTAGATAAATCATGAAACATACTTGATCATATGGCTTTCCCAATACTTAAACATGCTTGATATAGACTTGATCATTTGAAACATGAACATGGACATGGGTAATTCGAAATCATACATTCATCATATACATCTCATCAGGCTTGAATACATATATCATGATCTCAACTTTCATGAACTTCCATGGGTGGGCATCATAATTTGTAAAAACTTGAAAACATAATTTATAATAGAAAAAATTGTAAAATATTACCATGAATCATAATTCAACATTAGAAACATGAATAGATCATACCCATGATTAGTACTTAGAGAATTCACACGTTGGGTTAAAACCCTGTAGATTCATCAACTAGAATTTTCATGAAATTGAAGAGGGATTGGGCATGGGTGTGGATGAATACACCTATTCATAAACCTACATACCTGGAGAAATCTTATTTCACAAACCCTCTTGAAAACCCAAAGGAATTTGGGGAAGAACTTGATGAATCCTAAGCTTGAGCACCCTTAGAAATCACTAAGTTTGCATGCATGGAAGAAAATGGGTTTAGAATGAGCTTAACCTTCTTAAAACACCATTTTCTAAGATTAAAATGACATAGCATAGGCCTTAGGAACTTAGGAATTACGGAAAAGCCCTTAATAAATATTACACCCCGTAAGACGTTAGCGGTTAGTGGGCGTGTGCATGGATTTGTGATGAGTAATGAGAGCTTGACACGTGCGGGAAGAGCCTTGGAAGAAGGGTCGGGTGGGGCCAGGCCGCGAGGGGCAGCGCGATGCACCAGCTTGCCAGTGCCTTGGGCAGCGCGGCGCGTCAGCATTCCAACGCCCTGAAAAGCGTGACACGGCACCCTCCCTGGCATGTCGGCCAGTGTGAGGCGCCCCTTGGCACCACCCTACACTTATATATAAACCCTCCTTGTTCAATTCAAATCACGTTTTCAATACTCCCTCAGCCAAAAAAGAAAGAAGATGCAACTTTCATCAATTTTTCATCAAGTTATGTCGTCAAACACCGTCCAAATGAAAATTAACTTCGGGTAACAAGTTTAAGGCCTACAAAAAGCATCTCTGCAGAGTTATTTCTTGAAAATTCGCTTGGTATATCGGAACCCCACCGAGTAAAGGTTGTCAGAATTACTCAAAATTGAGTTCTAAATGGCCACGGGAAATAGGTAAGCACTTCCCCTTTCTAGACTCTCAAGAAATTGTGGGTTTCGGCCGAGTTATTCAGAGTTGAATTATAGTTAATATTATTATCGAAAGATATCATTGTTTTCTGAATTTAGTATTGAAAGTAGCCCTATACTCTCAGTGTAAGGGCTGCATTTGAGTGGAACCGCTGGTTAGAGGTTGAAACTAATCAGTTAAAAAAATTGGCATTCAAGGTATGTTAAGGCTAATTCCTTCGGTAATTTATTCCTATTACATAGTAATAAGACATATATCTTTTTAAGAAAGTCAGAAGCATGTATCTTGTGATTAGCTATTACCGTAGTTTGAGATTAGTGCTTTCTATTTAGGTTGGGACTGACCCTACCCTATATAGTCTTTCGTCGACCAACCTCAGGGTTACTAGCTGTGTCATCGCCTACGGGGCTACATGGATCGCTCCAAGGAGCTATATGTTGTCCCAAGAGACAATATTCAGGCCCAAGGGCCATATTACAGTCCATCCACCAATGGGCTTCTACTTTTATGTTGTATCGGCATCACTGACCCTCCTGCGAGCCTTGTGTGCCCAGGGTGCACTTACCGGAGTCCACCGAGATCAGACACAACTATAGGAGCATAGTGGGCTCAGTTGCAGACCCAGAGGCAAGGTAGGTTGGCTATAGTTACCTGTCGACTCATATTGACCATGCTAGGGGTATATAGATTGAAGTGTGCGTGCTAAGGCTTATGGGGACCCTGGGCGGGCTATTCTGTTCTGGTTGTACCTTCTAGAATTATGGGGGCCATGTAAGGTTCTTGTTTGCATTACTTATTATTAGTTATACAGTATGTTGTGAGGCTATTCAAGTTATACCTCTTATATTTTCTATTGATCATTTTAAACTTTATTATCAGTATATTCAGCCATTTTCATTACTGCCTTACATATTTGGTACATATTGTATTGACACCCATCTTTGGGGTGTTGCATTATTTGCCTGCAGGTGCGGATAGACGCGGTTCAGGACCTTCCTAGTTTCCAGCCAGAGTCCAGAGTCCCATCAGCTCTTTTTCTCCGGAGCTTATAGTTAGAGAATGTTTGCTCTTTTATTGTACAACTTTTGGGTAGGTCGGGGACCTGTCTCGGTCAATATTCCACTTTTAGAGGCTTGTAGACTACAGTTTCTCAATTGAGGGTTGTTGTTACTGTCCGTGTGGGGCCCTTGTATGGTTTATCTCGCATGAGGCCGTGTGGTGCCTAACTTAGATATTAGTTAGCATCCTTGTCGGCTATAGCATGATTGTGACTGCCTATTTTCTTTCTATTATAACTAGACACCATGGTGGTCTTGTCGGCCCGCATAGGATCCCCTTGTTATCTTGTTGTTGGTTATTTATTTTCTTTTATAGGTGGCTATGTGAGCTTATCAGCCTGAGGCTGTGTTTACAACCAAGATATAGCTCATAGTTTTCTTGATTTGAATTACAGGAAAGACCAAGAGTGCGTAAGCCAAGCCAGGTTATCTCAAATCTCAGTATGGCATTAAGTGCAAGTCATGCCTCCCAAGGTGGGGTATGACAAACTTGGTATCAGAGTAAGTCATATCCTAGGGAGTCTGCAAGCCGTGTCTAGTAGAGTCTTGTCTATGGGTATGTTGTAAACCACATTCTATAGGTAGGAGGCTACGGGGCATGATAGCGTGGTTAGCCTCCTTTCTTATCCAGTCGTGCCATAGAGTTATGTTGTATAGGGTAACTCCCTCAGCTTACATCATTCTTCTTATTTTCATAGGAAATGTCTAACGCACGACAAACCACGACTAGTCAGGAGCTAGATATTGCGGTAGGAGAAGGCACTAACAGGGTGCCTCGATCAGAGCCGGCTCAATCTGAGGGCGTTAGGGAGACTTATTCCCGGTCTCTATAGCAGTCTCCGCCACGTCAGGAGCCCCCCAGGACAGCAGGCATGTCAGTACCACCCCCAGAAGTCCCTATACCTATACCATCAGATCAGGAGGTTAGGAGCACTGTTTATATGTTAGCTCAGATGATGGCCGCTCAGTGCCAATCGGTGGTACAAGTTATCGCTGAATCTACAGGAGGACCTGGGAGTTTGAGAGTCCGAGAGTTTCTTGCTTTGAGTCCCCCACAGTTTACGGGGATGGACCACAGAGAGGACCCTAAAGACTTCCTGGATCAGTTACAGCGGATTTTCAATGTGATGAATGTTATGCCTACAGTGTCTGTTGAGTTAGCAGTATTCCAACTATGAGACATAGCAATGTTGTGGTACGAGAGCTGGGAAAGGTCCCGAGGCAGAGACGTTCCCCCTTCGACTTTGTCTAGTTTCTCAGAGGCCTTCCTAGATCAGTACTTGCCGCGAGAAATCCGACAGGCCCGGGTGGATCAATTTTTGCACCTAGAGCAGGGCTCGATGATTGTACGAGAATATGCGATGTTGTTTGAGTCCTTGAATAGATATGCGCCAGCCTTTGTGGATACTATGCCAGCTAGGGTACATTGGTTCATCATGGGGCTACTACTAGAATATGTGGAAACTTGTGTTATAGCTACTTTATGGGAGGATATGGACATCACCCGCATTCAGGCTTTTGCTCAAAATATTGAAGGGATTAGGCAGTGATAGCAGGAGATAGAAAGGACAAATCAAGAGTAGCGTCAGAGGGCCAGGCCCAGTGACATGCAGGAAAAATTCCAAGGTGGACCTAGGTCGCGAATATTAGGCAGGCCACCCAGACAAGCACCTCCGCAGCAGCAGGGTGGTAGACCATACCGCCGGGGGCAGTCAGAACCCAGCGAGAGCTCACGAGCATCAGGTTCCCAGCAGCAGAGGGGATCAGGTCAACGGTGCCACGTTATGTTATTTGCAATCGACGTCATTTTGGGGCGTGTAGGTATGATTCTACTGCTTGTTACACCTGTGGAAAAGAGGGTCATATGATGAGGGATTTTCCAGAAAGAGGTCAGGGTGATCAGGACCGACATGATAGATCTTCTGCAGGATCACATGTAGCAGTATCTTCATTAGGGCACAGGCCCTCAGCTCCTGCCAGTAGTGGCCGAGGCAGATTAGGGGCATCTAGCTCGGGAAGTGTACCAGATCGCACTTATGCTTTACCAGGGCGACATAGGTCAGAGTCGCCGCCAGATGCTGTGACAGGTATGCTGGACATTTTCTCTCACTCAGTTTATGCTTTGATAGACCTAGGTTCCACTTTGTCCTATGTTACTGCACTAGTTTCCCAGAAGTTTGATATAATGCCGGAATTGCTTTAGCGACCCTTCTTAGTGTCTACACCTATCGGTGATTCTATTATAGCTAAAAGGATTTACCGGGGTTGCACAGTAGAGGTCGTCAGTCGCCAGACTTTAGCAGATTTATTGGAGCTAGAAATGATTTATTTTGATGTAATTATGGATATGGATTGTCTAGCACCATGTTATGCCAATGTGGAGTGTTGGACCAAGACTCTCCGATTTCACTTTCTAGGGGAGGTAGTGCGAGAGTGGAAAGACAATGCAGTTACGCCAAAAGGTAGGTTCATATCCTATTTTCGGGCGAATAAGTTGATAGTAGAGGGATGTATTTATCATATTATCAGAGTTTGGGATGTACAACAAGAATCCCCGACTCTTCAATCCATCCTAGTGGTTAATGAGTTTCTATAAGAACTTCCTGGTATTCCCTAGAATGGGAAATTGATTTCTCTATCAACTTGCTACCAGGTACTCAGCCTATATCCATCCATTCATACCGAATGGCTCCCGCTGAATTGAGAGAATTGAAAGAACTGTGGAAAGACCTATTAGATAAGGGCTTTATCAAGTCGAGTACTTCACCATGGGGTGCGCTAGTTCTGTTTGTAAGAAAGAAAGATGGTTCCCTCCGCATGTGTATAGATTATCGGCAGTTGAATAAGGTTACTATTAAGAATAAATACCCTCTTCCCAGGATAGATGACTTGTTTGATCAATTGCAAGGGGTGAAATATTTTTCCAAGATCGACTTAAGGTCCGGATATCACCAGGTGCGGGTTCGAGAGAGAGATATCCCGAAAACATCTTTCAGGACAAAGTATGGTCATGTTGAATTTTTAGTTATGTCCTTCCGGTTGACGAACACCCCAACAGTGTTTATGGATCTGATGAACAACATCTTCAGGCCGTATTTGGATCTGTTTGTGATAGTACTTATTGATGACATTCTGGTGTATTCCCGTTCAGAAGTGGAACACAGAGATCATTTGCGAACGGTACTTTAGATTCTCAGAGATTGCCAATTATATGCAAAATTTTCTAAATATGAGTTCTGGCTGAATTTCGTAGCTTTCTTAGGCCATATTGTATCAGATGCTGGTATTTAGGGTGATTAATAGAAAATTGAGGTAGTAAAGACATGGCTTAGACCTACAACTCCAACTGAAGTTCGTAGTTTCCTGGGGTTAGGTGGGTATTACAGAAGGTTTGTGGAAGAATTTTCTACCCTATCAATGCCTTTGACCAAATTGACTCAGAAAGTAGCCAAGTTCCATTGGACCGAGGCCTATGAGTAGAGTTTCCAGGAGTTGAAAAAAAGATTGACATCGGCACCAGTGTTAGCTTTGCCGGAAGGTTCAGAGGGTTATGCTGTATACTGTGACGCTTCAGGCATTAGGTTGGGTTGCATTCTGATGCAACATGGTAAGGTAATTTCTTAAGCTTCAAGGCAGCTAAGGAAACATGAAAAGAACTATTCCACCCATAATCTGAAGTTAGCTGTAGTGGTTTATTCCTTAACAATATGGAGGCATTACTTGTATGATGTGCATGTGGATATTTTTACTGATCATAAGAGCCTCCAGTACATCTTCACGCAGAAAGAGTTGAATTTTCGGCAACGTTGTTGGTTAGAATTGCTAAAAGACTATGACGTGAACATTTTGTATCACCCAGGAAGGGCTAATATTGTAACAGACGCCCTTAGCCGTAGATCTATGGGGAGTTTGGCACATCTGAGGCTAGAACAATAGGAAATGGCTTGAGAACTGCACTAGTTAGCTAGTCTAGCCATCCGGATAGTAGATTCAGAAGATAATAGGGCTGTGATTCAGAATACAGCAGCATCATCGCCTGTTTTAAAGGTGAAAGAACGGCAGTATGAGGACCTTAGCCTAGCACAACTCAAAGATAAGGTTCAGCAGGGTGAATTAACGACTTTTGAGTTGACGGAAGATAGGGTCTTTAGATTCGGAGGTCGCCTCTGCATTCCAAATCTAGCAGGGCTCCACCAGCAGATTATGGCAGAGGTATATTATTCTCGTCACTCTCTTCATCCAGGATCGATGAAGATGTACCATGACATAAAGTAAATATACTAGTGGCCTGGAATGAAAAAGGATGTAGCTGAATTTGTAGCACAGTGTCCTAATTGCCAGTAGGTAAAAGCTGAACATCAGAAACCTGGTGGATTAACTCAGGAAATAGCGGTGCCTATGTGGAAATGGGAAGCAATCAATATGGATTTTGTGACAGGGTTACCTCGCAGCAGGTGTAAAGTCGATTCTATCTAGGTCATTGTCGACAAAATAACGAAGTTAGCCCATTTCTTGCAAGTCAGAACTACCTTCTTTGCTGAAGACTATGCTGAGTTGTATATCAAGGATATAGTTCACCTACATGGTGTTCCCACGTCTATTATTTCTACAAATGGGCACAATTCACAACTAGATTCTGGGAGTCATTTTAGAAAGGCTTGGGGACATAGGTTAACCAGCGTACAACATTTCATCCTCAGACATATGGTCAAGTAGAGCGCACCATTCAGACGCTCGAGGATATGTTACGAGCGTGTGTGCTAGACTTTGGAGGAATTTGGGATGAGCATCTACCCTTTATCGAATTTCCATACAATAACAATTATCATTCTACAATCCAGATTGCGCCTTATGGGGCCTTATATGGGCAAAAATGTAGGCCTCCCATCAGATGGTTCGAAGTAGAGGAGTCAAGGTTAATCGGATGTGATATGATCCACCAGTCAGAAAAGAAAGTAAAACTCATCAGAGAGCGTTTGTTGATAGCCCAACGTCATTAGAAGTCCTATTTTGATGTGTGGCATAGAGACTTGGAATTTAATATTGATGATTGGGTATTCCTCAAAGTTTCGCAGATGAAGGGCATGATGGATTTGGAAAGAAGGGCAAGCTTAGCCCTAGGTTCATTGGCCCGTATCGGATCCTCTGAAGGATAGGTCGAGTGGCATATGAGCTGGAATTTCCTCCAAAGCTAGAATCTGTTCACCCAGTCTTCCACGTGTCAATGTTGCGAAAGTTCATATGGGACCCGTCTCGGGTTGTTCCAATCGAGGATGTTCAAGTTACTGAAGAGTTAGCCTACGAAGAGGTTCCAGTTTCTATAATAGATCAGCAGGTTCGTAGTTTATGGACTAAAGATGTAGCCTCCAATAAAGTTCTGTGCAGGAACATAAATAAAGAAGAGATAACTTGGGATGCTGAGGATGACATGAGGTCTAGATAGCGTCACTTATTCCAGGATTGACCTAGATTATGCAGTTGAGGTGAGGTTGTTGTTCAACTATTTTATTACTACTTATATTATTAGTACTGTTTAGTTGGTTACCTCTTTGTCGTGGAATAGTTGTTATAGCATCCTGTGAGATGCCTATGTGGGGTTTTTCAGCGTTTCAGGTTTCCGGATAGTCCATAATAAGAGGAGACTCTGTCGAAATTTTTTTTGGTATTAAGCTAAAAGAGTTGAGTCTTTTAAAGCCTGAAGATGACATTCGAGGACAAATGTTCCTAAGTGGGAAGGATGTTACACCCCATAAGATGTTAGTGGTTAGTAGGAATGCACATGGATTTGTGATGAGTAATGAGACCTTGATGCGTGTGGGAAGAGAAGCGGAAGCAGGGTCGGGCGAGGCCAGGCCATGAGGGGCCAGCGCGACGCGCCAGCCTGCAAGTGCGCCAGCATGCCAGCACCTTAGGAGGCACGGTGTGGCACCCTCCCTGGCGCGTTGGCCAGCGCGAGGCACCCCTACCACTTCCCTAAACTTATAT